>SZYD01000828.1:0-236061 GCA_009363875.1 Mikania micrantha | reverse complement strand
GGATTAAATGCCTTCTCAATTAAATAATAAATAATAATAATAATAATAATAAGGCAAATTGGCTTTTATAATCCAAACTTTGACCTATTAGCCGCTGGCGGTCCTAACTATGAAAATCCCCAATAACAGTCCGAACTTTCGACATATTTTCCGTGGCGGACCGCCGTCAAATAAACCCTAACGGCGTTAAATTTTTTTCGAATTTCGAACGGATTTTTGAGGGCTTTTGTTCAGATGGAGAATATGAGTCGAATGGCATATAACTTACCTCGAAACGTTGCTCCAAATTTCTCAATTTGATGATTTATTTGACGAATTGAAAAAGTTAAACACCAAAATTGGGAAATTTGAAACAACGTTTCGAGGTAAGTAAGTATACATCATTCGACTCGTATTCTCCATTTGAACAAAACCCTCAAAAATCCGTTCGAAACTCGAAAAAAAGATAACGCCGTTAGGGTTTATTTGACGGCGGTCCGCCACGGGAAAATATGTCGAAAGTTCGGACCGTTATTGGGGATTTTCATAGTTGGGACCGCTAACGGCCAATGGGTCAAAGTTTGGATTATTTAAATCCAATTTGCCTAATAATAATAATAATAATAATAATAATGACACATGTAAACATTTTATGCATTGAACTTTTTAATTAACCATTATATCAGAATTAATGAGTTATTAGTCTATCAATGAGTTATCATACGATCTCAATCCTACATATATAATATATACAACGTTGTAAGTTTTTGTATCAAAACAATTACCGTGATGTAAATCAAAAATTTACAACGATATATATTAACTTTTAAATAATGATAAATTTGCACAAATATATAGAAGAAAAAAGTGTTTTACATGTGTTACAATGATGTTTGAAAAGAAATTAAAGATTTGGATTGATATTGGCAAAATTATACGGGTTAAACAAATAGTTTGAGTTATAAAAGTGATTTGTAAAATGCAATAATAAACATATACACACATATATGTAAACATAGTTTTAAGAGAAACATAAAAATGGACGAAGAAATACATATAAACGAAAAAGATAATAAAAATAAAAAAATGGATAAAGAAAGATTTGATATTTTTTAGAAAGTTAAAACCTTCCTAGATAAGAGAAAGTAAAAGTATTATTTAAAAACTAGAGTAAATTACGGTTTTGGTTTCTATAGTTTAGCTGTTTTAACTATTTTGACTTAAAATGTTTTTTTTACCAATTCAGCCCCTATGATTTATACAACTAACGTTTAAAACACTTAAACCACATAATCTAAAACCGTAATTAATCAATTAAAATTTAAAACTAACATTTTAAATAAATGTTGATTTTGATTGATTTAAAAGGAATTTTAATGAGTGAAGAAAAAAAGCCCGAAGGAAAGTATTGAAATGATTGATTCAATCCAAGTTGGAAAACAACCTTTAGCCACGGTTAGTTTTATCTAGGTGTTGTTGTTTTTTAAGAGGTAAAATGTCTGCAGTCTGCGGACCAAATATGCAGACATCTGTAGGAGAAAAGATGGATCAAATGTCTGCAGTCTGCAAAAAGAAGAGTGTTTATTTTTTAACGTCTGTTGACTCTTAAAATAAATTGGTGATGGTGTACGGTGGGGTGGGGGTGGGGGTGGCCGGATGCCGGGTGGGCGGCGGCGGTGTTGGTGGCCGGCGGTGGCTGGAGGTGGTGGCCGGCGGTGGCGGGAGGTGGTGGCTGACAGTGGCGGGAGGTGGTGGCCAACAGTGGCAGGCGGTGGCGGTATGGCCGGGGTGGGCGGCGGGGTGCGGGAGTTGGTGGCCGGCGGTGGTGGGTGGTCTTTGCAGACATTAGAAGACCCTAGAAGTGGTTGGTCAACATCTTCAGCAAGAAGACCTCGCGCAAACGTTTTTTAATGAAACGTCTTCGAAAAAACAATCGGTCTGCAGACGCCAACGTCTGCGCGTGGTCTGTGCCGCGCAGACATAAGAGGTTTCGTAGACGTTTTACAAAAAAAACAAACAAGGCCTTAGAGTACTAATATTCTTCCATCTTTCTTATCATTTAAATATCATAATTAGTTTAAGTTAATAATGTTATAAACATATTACTTTTACTCACATATTTTTTAATATTTTAACAAAAAAATACAACATAATGTTATTGGTATATCTCGTTGTATCAATAACTTAACTATTTTTTTAATATTTTTAGACAATTACATATATTTTTCATTGTTGTAAAAATCGGCCTAAACGGCCCTCTACTGTGTCTATTTTGGCCTAGACGGCCTAGTCGGGGTCTAGGCAACCTAGACCTGCCTAGTCAGATTATTTTTTTGATTTTTTTTGACTTTTTTCTAGTAAAAGGGGACCAACTTCAAGATTATTTAGACATTTCTCAATCCAAAATAAGTATCAGAAACATCGAATCCGCCCACTTAACATCGAAGTTCATCTGTAAACTTTGAACTCGATGTTAATGTTTGAACTTTGAAGTACTTGACTTAGTATGTTTAAGTTTATTTTTAAAATTATTTGAAGTATTATATTAAATTATTGATATTGATGTGTGTATATAATATATATCTGTAAAATTACATATAAAAATTCATATCCGTATAACGCTGATTAATCACAATTAATCCCTAAGCGGTACCTCACCCCCCGACTAGTGACTTCTACAACCATGATTATTTTCTATAAACTATATATATACATAATTTGAAAAATACTTATATATATTTTATTACCTAACTTTTAAAATTACATAAATCGTTTATTTAAGGTTTTAAATTACATATTTGTTTTTTATATGAGGGAAAAAGAAAGAAAAAAAAAAGTAGAATTGATGGAATTTCTTGCTATCCAAATATTCTCTTTGATTTAGAAGAAAAATTAGGAATTAGGAAAAATTTACAAAATTAAAGCTTGATTTGAAGAAAATTAGTAATGAAAAAAATAACAATATTTCTTCATATTCTCTTCTTTTCTTCTCACCTATCTTAAAATAAAATATCTAACTTTTTCACATTTTTTTCAAGTTTCTTTCACTTTCATTGTTAAATCAAACTTGAAAACATGTCATTAGTTTCCCCAAACTTTCAGTAAGGGTTGTTGACTTTAAAAGGGAGTTGTAATGAGCATTTTAAGTATGTTCATTTTGTCTAATTGCATTCAAATTGGAACACACATCATTGTCTTGGACTCAAACATGAGTTACCATCTCATATTCTCATGTATCCATTAATTGGTTACCTTCGTTGTTTTTCTTTATCACGAATATACGGATCAACAACCATCCATCGATTTTTGGTCTGATTTGAACTCTAAGAGCCGCTACTTACAGTTTGAATTGCCATGTTCTTTGATTTCGGTATGATTATTTGAAAATGCCGTTCATCTTGAAGAGAAGCAGAAGGGGATATTTATTTTGATTTTTATTTAGAAATTAGAAAACAAGCAAAACTAAATTTTCATCTTTGATTTAGGTTTGATTTTGTTCATCATTGATGGGGATACACTGATTAAGACTAAGTTACGGCTTACCAGCTAGATGAAGGCAACGGCCAAAGGGAAAGCAAGCGATGCGGCTAGGGGGAGAGAGAAAACACAAGCCACGACCAAAGGCAAGTATGCCGCGGCTGGGGAGGAAGCGCGAGTCAGAGCAATTGTGCCGCGGCTGAGGAAGAAGGTGCGAGTCGCGGTAAGGGCAAGTATGCAAGTATGCCGCGGCTGGAGGAGAAAGGGCGAGTCATCACCTAAGGCAAGTGTGCCGCGGCTGGGAGGAAGCGTCACGGCTAGGGAAGGAAGGAAGCGCAGCAGCCGCAGAACAAAGGAGACAGAAGCATGAAAAGCCGAAGAACGGGATGAAACACCAGATCGCATGATATAAGCCGCGGCTGAGGGAAAATAATTTCTTAATCCACAGCTCACTAGAACTAAGGGAGTTAACCGTCTAACACATAACGAAATCCTGACTATGTAAAAGACTCTGAAGACCCATACTTGGTCTATTTCACCGATGGTCTAAGTTGATAAAAGACAAAAGGATTGCTTACCTCATGATCTTGTGAGTAGAAAGAAGACAAATGACAAATGTCAGGAACAAAGGTCACAACTATAAAGACAAACCTTTTTCATACAAAAAGGAAAGAAGCCAAAACAATCAAAGTAGTACCAGGACTAATTGTAACAAACTACCTAAAGAAGAATGTTTATGATCAGAGAGTTCAGAAGAAGCCCACTATAAATACACCACACCATCAAAAGAATAGAGGATCATCTGCAATCCAAGAGAACATTTTACTCTCAACACACTCCTATTCTCATCATAGTCTAACTTGTGGTAGATCCTGCACTGCTCACGAGCCTTAACACACTTTGTGTTAAGTTTTGTAGCAACATTTGGCGCCATCCGTGGGACCTAGTCCCAAACAATCACACCACCATGAGCTTAGACGAAACCACTCCGGTTGAAAACCAAAGTCACACCACATTATCTCCGGGAGGCACGACGGTGATCCAGGGGAAGGGGAAGGGTTTGTTTAATGATAGCGATGAGAATGTCAGGAACCCCGGGATCACCCCGGAATTTCTGGCGCAAAATCGTAAACAGATCCTTCTCTTGTTGTTGCAAAAAGAAGAGAAAGAACAACAATTAAAGGAGGTTCGAGCCCGGCTAGAATTCGAAGATGTCTAGATGTCTTAGTTGAGGATGCGGATGAAGATGATGCCGAAATAGAAGTAAAGCAAGCCAAGGAAACAAGCCAACCCAAAATTCAAGGAGGTAGGAAAGAAAATCATGAAGACGGAGTGAGAGAGCCGAATCGCTAAAAGGTTGGAATTTGAAGACGACTACAGCAAACCCTACCGTCCCTCGACTGCACGTGCAAAATCCAAATTTGTTGCTAGGATAGCCGAGTTTACCTTCCCGCCAAAGCTAAAAATGCCAACTAATGTAGGAAAGTATGACGGGATGGGAGACCCGGATGATCACCTGGCCATATTCATAGGAGCAGCTGAAGTTGAACAATGGTCTATACCTGTCTGGTGCCACATGTTCATCCAGACACTCACAGGCGCAGCAAGAGTCTGGTTTGATGGTCTCCCAGTGGGGGAGATGGGGGAGATACGTAACTTCGAAGAACTAGAGGAGAAGTTCCTAAGATACTTCAGCCAGCAGCGAAAATCGATGAAGGACCCGACAGAGCTGCATAACATCAAGCGAAGGGATGGCGAGTCTCTGGATGATTTCATCACACGCTTTTCCAAAGAGAGCATGCAGGTTAGAGGGGCAGGTGAAACCTTGAGATTTCTGCGTTTATCCACGGCGTAAAAAACGATCAGCTAGTAGAAAGATTCCACGAAAACCTTCCAAAGACAGTTGATGAGATGCTGGAACGAGCCAAGGCATTCGTACGACGGAAGAAGGCCTGCGAACTGCTGAGGGGCTGCACTCCCAAGAAACAAGCACCATCAGTATGGAACCCATCAAAGGGACAGGAGGAAAAAAGATGGGAGAGACCTCGCTTCCAGCCGAGGGGTGATGCCCTTCAGCCAGGCTTCGGCATTCCTCGAAAGCCTGTCACCGAATCAGAGGTAAAACTTCCGCCCTTGATGAAAACCCCTAGTGAGATTCTGGCGACAGAGAATGTCAAGTTCGTTAAACCCACCCCCTTGAGGCCAGGACCACGTCGGAACATGGAACAATTCTGCGAGTTCCACAAAGAAAGTGGTCATACCACAGATGATTGTTTCTCTTTGAGAAGACAGATAGAGTCGGCTATCAAAACGGGGAAGCTCGCTCATCTTTTAAGTGAGTTGCAGAAGACCCCACATGCCGGCGAAAAGAGAAAGGAGATCTTCATGCTACACCAACTACGGCCCACCGTTGCTTTGAAAAGGCCTCGCGACACAGGTGGTGTCAAACGAAACTCAGACCACCTTCAGCCCTGGATGGAGCAAGATATATCCTTCCTGCCCATACGAGGAGGGAACTTTGCCAGCAAACCGCTTACAATTTCCGCCATCATCGCTGGACATAACGTACACCAAGTGTATGTTGACACGGGAAGTGCGTTAGAGATAATGTATGAACATTGCTTCCTACAGCTTGATGAGGTAATCCAAAGATCCCTTATTAGAAGTACACATGTGCTAACAGGATTCGCAGGTGAAAGTAGTGCATCCTATCGGGCAGATCCAGCTTCCAGTGGTAGTTGGAAACGAAACAGGTCAAAGGGAAGTCACTATGACTTTCCTTGTCATTAGAGCACAATCTCCATACGACGTCATCTTAGGGAGGCCCGGCTTGTGCTTACTTGGAGCCATAGCCTCAACCATCCACTCCGCAATCAAATTCCCCACGCCACGCAGAGTAGTGACTTTAAAGTCAAACAGAAGAGTGGGAAGAATGGATCGTACAAGTCGCCCAACAAGCATTCTCTGGACATTGAACCGGGCGTAGCTTCGTAAATGTTATATGAAATCATGTGAAACGAATGACTTGTAATCAAATTTTGAACAAGAAGGTGCATTCGAGCACTAAATGATTACACATCCACATAAGTCGTAGCTCATCTTATATACATTACTCAAACAAAAATAAGAAACAAGAGGGCACCATAACCTCCTGTCTCGATTAGGTGAGACAATAAACTTGTCCACTGACCAAGACCGGAAGACACCAATAAGCATGCTCCTTTGGCCACGGCCAGATGAGGCCACCAACTATCACCCAGCCAAGACTACTAGGCTGAGTCAAACAAATCCGGCAGCGATCAGATCAATTAAACGGTCAAGTACCGAAACAATCGCCCAGCCGCGACTGGGCAGAAAGTAAACATCCGGCCACGATCGGATCATTAACGGTTAAATACCGAGAAACAATCGCCCAGCCGCGACTGGGCAGAAAGCAAGCATCCGGCCACGATCGGATCATTAACGGTTAAATGCCGAGAAACAATCTCCCAGCCGTGACTGGGCAGAAAGCAAGCATCCGGCCACGATCGGATCATTAACGGTTAAATGCCGAGAAACAATCTCCCAGCCGCGACTGGGCAGAAAGCAAGCATCCGGCCACGATCGGATCATTAACGGTTAAATACCGAGAAACAATCTCCCAGCCGCGACTGGGCAGAAAGCAAGCATCCGGCCACGATCGGATCATTAACGGTTAAATGCCGAGAAACAATCTCCCAGCCGCGACTAGGCAGAAAGCAAGCATCCGGCCACGATCGGATCATTAACGGTTAAATACCGAGAAACAATCTCCCAGCCGCGACTGGGCAGAAAGCAAGCATCCGGCCACGATCGGATCATTAACGGTTAAATACCGAGAAACAATCTCCCAGCCGCGACTGGGCAGAAAGCAAGCATCCGGCCACGATCGGATCATTAACGGTTAAACGCCGAAAGAATCACCCATCCGCGCCTGGGCTAAAAGCAAACATCCGGCCACGATCGGATCATCAACGGTTAAATGCCGAAAGAATCACCCATTAAATGCCGAAAAGAATCACCCAGCCGCGACTGGGCCAAAAGAAAACATCCGGCCACGATCGGATCATTAACGGTTAAACGCCGAAAACAATCACCCAGCCGCGACTGGGCTAAAAGCAAACATTCAGCCACGATCAGATCATTAACTTGCTACATCCCTTAATACAAAAGACAAAATAAATAAATAAATAAAAAATAATATAATAATAAACACAACACAAAGAGCCGCAGCTGAGAAACTCACAAAGAAGTTTACATTAAAATATGGGAATATAACTTTCTCATCCAAGGCCACATTTGCCATCCAAATAACACAACAATATCAGCCGCGGCTGCCATCCCTACCCACGGCACATCCGCAGCTAACGTAAGAAGCCGCGTTCCCTTCTTCCGGTTGCTATCAGCCACGACAATAAGGATAGAAGCTGCGGCTGCCCTCTTTTTAGTTGGTAACCTAAACCAGGGTACAAATCCAACATCCGACCATGTTCGGATCATTAAACGGTTAAATAACAAGCCAAACACCCAGCTAGAAATAGGTAAAACCAAACATCCGACCAAGCTCGATCATTAAAGAAGTTAAATGCCAAGCTAAACACCCAGCCGTGACTAGGTAGAAGTAGAAACGCCCGACCATGTTCAGATCATTAAACGATTAAGTAAAGAAGCAGACGCCTAGCCGCGACTAGATATGAACCGCTCATCTGACCACATTCAAATCATTAAAAGGTCAGGTACATAATGTTTCACCCAACCGGCTACGACCCTATGCATAAAATTAAATAATTATAATTAAATAAAAAAATAATGATAAAAAAAAAAAAAAAAAAAAAAAAAAAAAAAAAAAAAAAAAAAAAAAAAAAAAAAAAAAAACTCATCAGAGGAAGCCGCGGCTCATCATAGAGATTGTCATTTGGCATTTATGGACAATATTAGTTAGTGTTTTTCTTACTTTATTATGTAGTTTTAAATAAATGGAGCCCCATCTTTTCTATATTCACATTGATCATGGACCAAATATAAAAACTTAAAAACATCATTTTGGTTGGTGGTTAGATTTTATCTCCAAAACTTTTGAGTTGTGTACGAAAGAAATTAGTTGAGGCTTTTATTAGTATTTGATAAGGTAACCCCGATCGACACAATGCCATCCGCGACTCATAACATCGGAGCCGCGGTAAACCAACTCCATAACATTTGCTAAGAAGGCCGCGACTTAGAAGGCTGCAGCTGAGGAACACCCACTCAAACCCGCGGCTGGGTCGTTTAACGATAAAACTAAGGAGCAGACCTACGCATGACAAGCCCCTATCAAATCAAGCCGTCATGAATTAAATAATCCGATGCTATGACAAAATCATAACACCGGACTAGGAGGGCTTGATGGGGATACACTGATTAAGACTAAGTTACGGCTTACCAGCTAGATGAAGGCAACGGCCAAAGGGAAGCAAGCGATGCGGCTGAGGGGGAGAAAACACAAGCCACGACCAAAGGCAAGTATGCCGCGGCTGGGGAGGAAGCGCGAGTCAGAGCAATTGTGCCGCGGCTAGGAAGAAGGTGCGAGTCGCGGTAAGGGCAAGTATGCCGCGGCTGGAGGAGAAAGGGCGAGTCATCACCTAAGGCAAGTGTGCCGCGGCTGGGAGGAAGCGTCACGGCTAGGGAAGGAAGGAAGCGCAGCAGCCGAAGAACAAAGGATGAAACACCAGATCGCATGATATAAGCCGCGGCTGAGGGACCAAATAACTTTCTTAATCCACAGCTCACTAGAACTAAGGGAGTTAACCGTCTAACACATAACGAAATCCTGACTATGTAAAAGACTCTGAAGACCCATACTTGGTCTATTTCACCGATGGTCTAAGTTGATAAAAGACAAAAGGATTGCTTACCTCATGATCTGTAGAAAGAAGACAAATGACAAATGTCAGGAACAAAGGTCAACTATAAAGACAAACCTTTTTCATACAAAAAGGAAAGAAGCCAAAACAATCAAAGTAGTACCAGGACTAATTGTAACAAACTACCTAAAGAAGAATGTTTATGATCAGAGAGTTCAGAAGAAGCCCACTATAAATACCACACCATCAAAAGAATAGAGGATCATCTGCAATCCAAGAGAACATTTTACTCTCAACACACTCCTATTCTCATCATAGTCTAACTTGTGGTAGATCCTGCACTGCTCACAAGCCTTAACACACTTTGTGTTAAGTTTTGTAGCAACAATCATATTTTTTTAATTCGATTTAGTAAATACTTGTGTGATTTTTTATACGATGACAACATGTGACTTTGGAGAAACAAAGATGTACACAAGTGAATTTAAATTCTATTCCAAAGAAATGTACTATTCTTTGTTTAGTAGAATTTGGTAAATTGTTTTTCGCCTCCAGTTATATTATATCAACTAAACACTTTTCATTATGTGTTAAGTTTATAGAAATTTAACAGATAATGGACAATATATAATAGTATGTTAAAATTTCGTGTATTACATGTGTTGAAAAATTAAAATGTTAAAAAAATTGATGTAATAATTATAAATTATGTTTTTTTTTATTTTTTTCAACTATGTGTTAACTTTTTTATGTAATGTAATTAAAAAATGTTAATTTAATTATAGTATATTTATTCTTCTTTAAACACAGTTAAATTAACTTGAATTAAAATTCATATTACTACATATAGCTTGTATTTTTTAAAATTACTTACTTTTTATTATTTTGATATAGTGTATTTCTATCATTTAAATTATCCAATCATATTAAATGTTTAAAATTTTTAATATCACTCATAGAAAACAATTAGTATCTTTATTCTTTTATTTTAAGTATTTCAAAAAATATAAATTGAATGTTATGATATTAAATCCTTCACTAAATAATAAATATAGATAATTAAATAGGAGAGAGAAGCATGAAAGAAAAAATATAAATGATCTAAAATTGTGACAAATGTCTATAATTATTTTTATTTATTAGTATTAATAGATAATACAAGCTAAAATACATTATGCGCATAAGATTAGGTTGTTTTAGTGGTGATCTAGCCTTAACAATTAATTGATAAGCAAATCGTTACAGAACCAAATTAACCAATGCTGATGCTTAAGGTTTTTCGATTAACCGATAAATCGGTTATGGTTATGATTATGGTTAAAAGTGTCTTCATAACTGACCGTTAAGTGAACCAAACTAATACAACCTTTCATCTTTTTGTTAGCCATTTGATTGATTTTTGATAATGATTCGATCATATTTTACTTGTCCATGTTATTGCATCACATGTCGGCTTGATTTAGGGGTGTGTTTTTTACCCGAACCCGAAGAACTAGCCCGAAAAACACCAACCCGAACCCGAACCCGAAAATGCCCAACCCGAAAAAGCCTATTACCCAAACCCGAAAACTTAGGATGGTTCGGTCCTTGGGTACCCACGAGGTTTATTCGGGTAAACCCGAAAAACCCGAATTAGAGTTCTAAGGGGCGGTAACATTTTTTAATTTTCAAAGCATCTATATGTTTTGAGATTGTTGAATAAATGAATGTATTGGTTAAACACGTTTTAGTTATGTTATGGTTAAGCATTTGAAATTTTTAAGGAAATATATGTTTTGGTTAAACAGGTTTTAATTTTATTTGTTTGAAAAATAAGATATTAGTTTTTCAAGTATTACTCGAGAACCGTTTAACCCAACCCGATTAAACCCGAGAACCGAAACCCGAGAACCAATTAAACCGAAGTAAAATGGTTCGGTTCTCGGTTCCAATTTCATATTACAAAAACCCGAATAACCCGACCCGAGCAACCCGAAACTCGAGGAACCAACCCGAACGACACCCCTAGCTTGATTGATTAACAGAAATTAAATAAAAACTGAAATCAAAGTCTGTTAACGATTAGGTAATGACATCCAATAACCAAAGCTAGCAGTTATGATTATGGTTAAACATAAAAATCAAACTGTACATCACCGCGATTTGCGCTCCCCTAACTTGTTTTGTCCCTTTAAATTTGAGATATTTCTTTTAAATCATGTGATATAATTGTGAGGATGGACTATTAGCATGCAACTTGGGTACATCATGTCATCCCCTTTCTAATATAAATTATATGATATCTTTACTGGATATTTATGTTTGTTCGTTTATCATTTCTTTGTTTTTTTTTTTAACTTGATGAATGTATAAATATGTTAAGATCTGAACAAAATTTTTCAAAGAAGAGCAGAACAAGACATTTCATAAAATTTTCTTTACTCCATGATGGGCCCATGAGCTAATTCTGCTGGGCTAAACTTTGGATTTCCACAATTCCACACACAATTCTGGGTCGAAAACAGGCCCAGAAATAAGCCCAAGTTTTTTTTTCGCCTTCAATTCGTTGATATACGACCCCACTTCATCCGCTATCATACGCTTCATGACCGTCAGTAGATCCGTGTTTCCAAGCTCCACGGTGGATTTTTCATCCACGTCATCGTTCTTTTCCGTTACTTGTTCAACCGCCTTGATCTCCCCTGGTGGTAAAAGCGTCAGCACGGTTGCCGGTCCATTGCAACTGCCGTGTGCAGCAGATGTAGAAGAGCATTGCCTCTTCAATTCAGGGTCGGACAGAGTCGAGTCATTCGATCTATCCACTAATGGCCGTTTTGAAAAACGGAGGTCCGACCCGACTGACACGTCTCCGGTGAGTCCCTGTCTCCGGAGAGTGGAGTTCCAATGGTTCTTGATTGCGTTATCGGTCCGGCCAGGAAGGCGCCTAAAGATTGGGGTACTTAGTACATGTTTGAGATTTCATTTAAAATTAACTTTTTAACTTATTGACTTGATGAAAAAGTTATTAAGACCTTGTTTGGGATTTCATTTAAAAACAACTTATGAAAATGACTTTTTGTCAATAAGTTGTTTTTCAAACCTAAAAGTACTTTTGAAAATGACTTTTTGTAAAAGAGTGATAAGTTATTTTTCAAAAGCTAAAAATTCTAGCTTTTCAAAATGACTTATGACTTATTGACATAAAATTACAAATTTACCCCACTCTTTACTTTTCACCCAATAACATTAAATAGTGTCAATAAAAAAATGTCCTTTTTTGTCATTTTGAAAATTCATTTTGAAAATTAATTTTGAAAAAGTTAACCCAAACACATTTTTAAAAACTTCATTTCAAAAAGTCATAAGTTAATATGCACTTTTAACAAAAAGTCCTTTTAAAGTTAAATAAGCAATCCCAAACAGGGCCTAAGTTTAAAAGTTGTTTGGTAATTTAAAAAGCATTTTTAGTTTTAACTTTTTGAATGGTGTTAAAAAGTTATTTTTAAGAAGCTACTTTTTGTAATTTTTTAACTTTTTATGACTAAAAAGTCGTTTTTTGACCTTTTCATACATAAAGCTAATCTAAACACATTTTTAAAATTTTCATTTTAAAAAATTATAAGTTTATAAACACTTTTAACAATAAGTCCTTGTAAACTTAATAAGCAATCCGAAACATGCCCTCATTATTAGATTATAAGCTGAGTAAATGGTAAAACAAAACAAATGAAATTGATTAAAATCCAACCGAATTAAAAGTTTGAAATCGTAATTATTCGATATGTATTTATTATTTAGAAGATTTACATATTTTTCATTCTTAAGATCATTTATTACAGATTTACTTAAATAAAAAATTCAAATAGAAAATTCTTCTTTAAAAATTCAATTACTTATTTCATTCTTATATGAAATTTATTGTAAGAAGAGTAACGATATGGTCCATGTGATTTTCGATTATTTCACTCTTGGTACCTAAGCTTTATAATTTGCTTACATGGTTCCAAATTTTAGATATTTGTAACACATATAATCCTTATGTCACAAAACTACCATAAGATAATTGACCAAATTACTCTCATATAAAGACTACATGTGTTACGAATGTTTAAAGGTTTGGACCATATAGGTAATTTATGAAACCTAAGGACTAAAAGTGAAATATTAGCAAACAATGGGGACCATGTTGGTATTTACTCTTTTAAAAATAGAGTAAATATGTAATAAAGACTCTTAATAAGAGATATGAAAGATCCCTTTATTATTCGTTTTGAAACTAATTAAACCTTTATTGGAAGGAATTAGAACATGTTAAAACCAAACTGAATTTGAAATTTTCCAATTCGATAATTAGTAAAGCTTATAAATTCGATATCTAATAAAGTTTAAACCGAATTACAATGAAACGAATTAAACTAAATTCGGGGTTAGATATGGTTTTAAAGCAAAACCAAATTATTAATTGGGTTCTTGATTTTTGATTTAATCAAATAACTAAGTTTATATTTTTAGCTAATATCTTCTATCTTTAATAAATGACATATAACATAAATTTAACTCTTTATATACCAATTTTCCTTCCTCTTTCTCGTGATAAATGTTTATCACCTCTGTAAATTAATAACATTAAATTCTAAGATATTACTTTTGTTTTGTTCAAATTAAAAATATATTACTAATATATTAAAAAATATTTTTATTAATTTACACATTTTTTAATTTATCTTTTTATAAAACAACAAACTATTTAAAAATCAAATAAAAGCTTTATGAAAAAACAACATTATAAAAATAAGATTTATTGTTATCAAAATAACCAAATCTGAACTGTTAAATAGTGAGATTTATATAAAAAAATCGATAAGTTTTTATTACTAACTATTTAATATTTTTATTAAACTATGCAGGGCAACATGTATTAACCTAGTTGTATACTCGTACGTATATAGTCCAATAAAACAAATAAAAAAAACGATATTATTTTTTTTATCCAACTAACCCAATAAAATAATTAATTTCGGTAAAACAAAAAAACCAAAACCCAATCGAATTCGTGTTTGGTTCTAAACTACATGGGTTCGTTCTTCGTTGTTTTAGTTCCAGCCCAAAAAAACTGAAACCAAATAATCCGAAAATCAAAAGACACCTTCACCTGGAGATGGTTGACCACTTGTTGCCATGGATGGCATGTGCTCGGACAATAATGTCATCTTCTTCAGGACTAAACGGACGGTGCTCGACGTCGGGGCTGAGCTGGTTGCACCACCGCAGACGGCAGGACTTTCCTGATCGACCCGGTATTTTGGAGCTGATGAGAGACCAATTTCTGGGTCCATGTTGTTCCACCATTTGGATGAGTGTGGCGTCTTCTTGTGGGCACCATGAACCCTTGATCTTGCAACCTGTTTCCGCCATTTGTATGTGTTGGAGTTTGATTTGATGGGTGTTATTGAAACGGTTGAGGGTTTATGAACAAGTTAGAGGGAGGTTAGGTTTAACTGTTTTGAGAAGAGGAGTTGTTGGCATGAACTTAAACTGCTCTGCTCGTGCGATTGTACGTTTTATTCATTAATTAATCCCAAATTAACTCTAAACCCATAACGGCATCACTTAGTCCGTTACTATTTTTTTTTTTTAACGACTTTAAGCCGAACGACTAATTTAAACCCAAATGGGCACACATTAGGCCCAGTCATCACCCCTCCACCCACTAGATAAGCAGGAACCCAAGGTGCAACTTCTTCCCTTTATTGTAATACCATAAGGTTAGAAGCCCTTTGGTAGTTAGTACCTCTTTTAACAGGTATTTTAAGTTAACGCTAGCTTAGTAGATGTATTGGTTTTAGAAAAGAGGTCTTGGGTACAAGAGAAAGAAAGGAAAGAATATTAAGAAGTGATTTAGGAGTATGCGTAAAATATATGACTTTTTAAAAAAAGGTATTTTAAGTTAACATAAATAAAAATATAAAATTATAAAATGAAACGGGACAAATATTTTTGAGAAAATTTATAGTAGCTTTTGCTTCGATTTGATAGTGTGAGCATGTTAGGAGTGTTTAAAAAAACTTGTATCCAAATCTGCATTCAAAATATCCGAAAATCCAAATCCGAAATATCCGAAAACTACGGATATCTGGAAATTCGGATTTAGATGTCTATTTTGAAAATTTTCGGATAGTTCTAATATATGATATCCGAAAACTCTTTTGTTTCGGTTAATTTTTAGATACATCGGATATTTTTGGATAATTTCCTGACATGTGGAATGTATATTTTTAAAAATTTTTAAATTTTTTCGGTGTTCGGATATCCGAAATTTCGAATATCCAAAATTCGAATATCCGAAAATTGGGATAGATATTCAGATACTGAAATTTTCGGATATCTAAATCACCATATATCAGAAAATGAAAACCTCTAAAACATGTGCAAAGGAAAGACGGTTGTTAATGTATACCAAAAATATGAGATTTGGGAGGCACCCAAATCCTACCTTTATGTTCGTTGCAACTGATTGTGCAATTTGTAACGGCCTTTCCATATATATCAGTAGAACACTTCTGTTATATATATGTGACACCCGGAGTTGACCATTCTATTGCCAGTAATTTATTGCCTCTCTTGTACTTCTTGCATTTATAATTGTACGTTTTGTTGACCACACTTTTAAGTGAAAGCAAGTACCATATGAAGTTCTATAAATATAACAAATTTTTATTTTGATGACGTATTTATAAACAAAAAAATAAAAATTAATTTAAATTATTTTTTTAGACCAGGTTATAAACATATAAAAGAAAAATAGAAAATAGGTTGGTTTGGGTAAACAATTGTAGTATAATGAGTTGAAATATGTAACATCATAATATTGAATGAGTTGAGACGTTGAGATGAGTAGCACTTAAACACAATGCGGGTCAAGATGGGTAACCAAAAAACGATGTAAATGCAATAGATTTAAACATTTAATAATGATTAATAACATATTTGAAAAAAAAAATCACTAAAAATTATACAAATAGACTATTTGTTTACTTATAACACATCTTAAGTTAAACTAAATTGATGTTTTTTAAGAACAATCCATTAAAACCCGAACTGGTTTTGCTTTAAACCCGTTCTGACCCGCACCCATCCTGACCCGAACCCATTCTATCCCGTTACCCAACCCGACCCAACCCGCCTATTTTACCAGACATAAGGTTATTTGACCAAGGTTGTATGACAAGGAGGTTTCATTTGAGTTGTGATACACAAGCCCTCACCTCTCTCAAGAACGAGGGTTCTTTACCATTAGTTAGTTGTGACATAGTCATTGGTTTCGTTGGTCATCAAAGAGTCATTGTTCTTACCAGAGGTGATGGACATTTAAACAGTTTTGTTAAACTATCATAAGTAAATTGTCCGATAGTATTCGTGTTTTGCTGATGTTTTATTTTTGGTTCCTACACTACAAGAATAAGATCCTATAGAGGCGATGTTTACAATGACGACATTAATCGTTGATGTATATAGCGACGAAAACTAGACGCAATAGGCCTAAAAAATTTTCATTTTTTTAAGGTTTAGTGACAACATGTCGTTGCTATAGAATAGACATGGGAATGGGGATGGGGGGGAGGGGAGGGGAGAGAATTTTCATGCTTTTAGGAAATTCTATACTAACCACAAGTCATCGCTATAGCCTCTCTTATTGTGACGACAAGTCCGAGCTACTGTGACAAATCAACACTGGCGACCTAGTTGCAACCAGTTGTCGTTGCCATAGGATATAGAGAGGATTTTGGGACTCAATAGCAATGATTTTTGTCATCTCTAATTGTTGTTATTCATATGGTTCTACACTTTAAACATTTGTAACATTTAATCCTTATGTGAGGGTAATTTAGTTAAACATGTGATGATAATTTGCTGACTTAAGAACTGTATGTGTTACAAATGTTTAAAGTTTTGAATTATATGAATAATTTATAAACTTTAGAGACTAAACGTAAAACAGTAATAAAACAAATATCATGTCAAAGTAGGGTTGGTTATTAAAGTGTTTGAAAATAGGTTGTCATCTTGGAAAGAAGAACGTCATCTTTTGAGGGTAAACTCATGCTTATCAAATCATAGTAGTTTGGGGAGCTTGCCAGTGTACTATTTTTCATTATTCAAGGCACCTTTACATATTATTGAATATGAATAAAAAGAAGGTTTATGTGGGTTGGATTGGAGGGTAAAAACAAAATAACTTGGTCACTTGAAAGAGAATAATGGCTCCTAAAACAAGCAGAGCTGGGGATTGGATCGTTACGAGCTTCAAATTTGGGATTTCTCCGCAAATAATGGTGGAGAGAAAAAAATGGAGACAAATAGCATATGGTACAGAGTGATCTCCGTATTACACATATGTTCCCTACAAGGACGAAAGATAATGAGGGCCTGGGGGGCCCCTGGCCTCTGCTGTTTTTCGGCTCAGAAGCAGGTATGTTGTAGGATTTGGTCGGAAAATTTTATATTAATAGAGTCCGGCCCTCTTGATTTTTCTTCCAAAAAATTTTATATAAAGGGTCGCCCCCTACACAAAAAATTCAAGCTTCGTCCCTGGTTCCCTATAAATGGATTTATTAAAACACTTCATTAATTTAGAGAAGTTACTAGATTGTGGCCTAGTTGAAGGTATTTCTAGATCTTTAGACTTACTGTGGTTCCTACACTCTGGTGGTTATCAAGAAACAAATTGTTTGGTACCTTACAAGGTTAATTTTTTTCTTTGGAGAATGCTTTTGGATAAGATTCCAAGTAGGACTGATTTACATCGAATGGAAATGGTGATTGGATCAGGTATATGTTGATGTGTGGTAGCAACATGGAAACAACTAAACATTTGTTTCTGGATTGTGAATTAACGATGGATGGATGTTTGGAGGAAAATGGCTTCATGGTGCAAGATACCTACCCTGCAAAACATGACAATAGAGGAGATTATATTGGGTTATTTTGCGATTATAATAGGAAAAAATTGCAGGTAAAGTGGTACAAATAATAATAATAATGATTGCAATTTGGAGTCTATGAAAGGCACGTAACGACATGATGTTTAATAACAAACATTTATGTGTAATGAAGATTGTCAACAAGACAAAAGTTTTTAGCTTGATCTTATGAATCCGTAACAGGGCTAAATTAAGCAAGATAGAGTGTTAGCTTTATTTGTAACTTGTAAATTGTAACATTATTGATATATCCCAAGCATCTTGATTGGTGAGGTAATAAAAGCCTTCGCCGTTCAAAAACAAATATATATATATAGGGGAAGGTTCCCCTAAAAAGTGTATTTTGCCTAAGAAGGCTAAGAAGTATATTTAAAAAATTGAAAACCGACTCAAACAAACTCCGAACTAACTCATTTTTGCGTCATTGGAACCGTCTTGTCGAACCTTAAACCCGGAACGTTAAAACCCAAACCATAAACCATAACACTAAAACCTAAACTTTAAACTCAAACAATAAAGCCTAAAGATAAAACCTAAAAGTTAAAAATTAAGCCCTAAAACCTAAACTTTATAGATAAACTTTAAATCTAAAATTTAAAAGCTAATATTATAGAGTTCGACAATACGGTTCCAATGCCATCAAAATGAGCTCAATCGGAGTTCGTTTGGGTCGGTTTTAAATGTTTTAAAAATCCTTTTTAGCCTTCTTAGGCAAAATACACTTTTTATTTGATCCTACCCCTATATATATATATATATCATCTCAACAAATTAGATGAGTTAGTTGCAATATTTTAGATAAAAATAAATATATAAATAAATCTTCTATCACAAAATCCATCTTAAGTGCTAACTAATTGATTCTTTATGATGAATTAAAGAATTAATTTCTCTTGTTCAGTCCTCGCAATGGTAGCCTAGTGGTAAAGTGGTGAAAATCTATAAGACCATCTGAAATACCCATCTCACTGAAATCCCACCCCACTGAAATTTTCTGCCACGTCATCACCCCACTGAAAATCTTAAAACTCCTTAATGGTCATCTTATTAAAAAACATTCCCCACTAAGCCACATCATCACCAATTTATAATTTATTAAAGAAAATTTATTTTGCCGTTGTCCAATGGTTGTCTATATAATGGGGCCCAATTTTCAAATTTCAACCAATCAAAAACAACCAACCTCAACGGGGGAGTGGGGGCCGTCCAGAAAAGAAAATTGACCCCGCCAGGAGGGGGGCGGTGTTCCCGCCAGAGGCCGATACCCCGCCGAACCCCACTCGTCTCAAGGCCTCACCATTACGAATGGTCTAATGGGATCTAGGATTCAAAGCCTGGCACCGCCCAATTTTCCTGAGTCACGCGATTACCTCTCTTATGTTTGGCGTGTGATCAGTCAGTGAGGATGCCTAATAATGGCGTTCACTATTTTTTTTTATTTCTCTTGTTCAAGGACATGCACTTACGAGTTACGTTCGATCGAGATTGTTTCATGTCATCAGTTCGAGACTGTTTCACGCCGACCGTTTCACGCCATTTTTTCGTTTCACGCCTTTTTTTCGTTTTGTTTATTGTGTTTCTTTTAAGCTTTATTGTGTATTTATCGCTATTTTCTTTAGTGTTACTCTTTTTAATGATTTCGTAGTTTTATATACGAGGTTTCTCTTGCTAGCTCTAAAACGTGGGTATATGTAAATGTTTGTCTTTTTTATAGTTTCAAATACGTTATTTCTTTTTTGCAACGCCCTAAAACACGTAAAGGTTTTACTTTAACATCAAGCTTTGGAGAGGTTGATTTTTTTCATAATTTAACGTTCCGTAACATAACACATATTGGTGAGGTTTCTCATTTCAACTTAAATTAGTACTATTCTTAAAAAATAATTTTTTACTGATCATGAAAGTAGAAAGTTAAAGTTATGCTTGTTGGAATGAGTAAATTATGGTTTAGCTCCTGTAGTTTAACTGTTTTAATTATTTCGGCTCAAAATAAAATCTTATATCAATTCAGCCCTTGTGATGCGTTTAGACAACTAAATTTTTGGCCCTCAACCATAGTTAGATTTTGGGCCAAAACCATTATAATAGTTAGGTTTGATGGGCAAAAACGATAGTTGTCTAAACCACAATGGCTGAATTGATAGAATATTTTATTTTGGCTGAAATAGTTAAAACACTTAAATCATAAGGGCCAAAACCGTAATTTACTCTGTTGGAATTTATTTCATAATATAACCTTGTAACTATTTGATAAGTTAGTTTATTATTAAGTTTTGATAATTAACCAATAAGCTCTTATGTATAAATTTATGCAATTATCAATTTATTCATAATTGTGTTATAGTCCCTCTATGATAACATTTTGGTGGACAATATTGCTCTTACATAAAACTATAAATACCGATGCAACTTACACTAATTCTTCGCAATGTCCAAATAATCAATTCACTTTGATAGTATTTTCTCTAATCAAAATTATCACCATACATATGAATTTTTCATCATAACTTAGACATGTTTTTAATTCAGTGACAGTTAGAGGCGGGCAACCAATTTTTTTACGAGTTCTTTTTCCAAACGGTTTCGATACCGGTCAACAAAGTCAATAACTTTTTTTTGAACGACGAAGGTCTCAATCGTGTGAGCCACTGTTTGCAAGCCATGTCACCAAGGTCTATTTACCTAGACTTCCCATGAGCCCTACAACCACCCCAGGAGGAAACCCCACTAGGAAAACCCTCTGACCCCACTTAGACCCATTTTTCACTGCAGGAGGGTTTTGAACCCGAGACCTCCCATTTGGAAGAATCCCGAGGTACCATTGAGGCACTGCCTCGTTGGTAACAAAGTCAATAACTGGTTCTGATTGTTGACTAGTTTCAACCGGTTTTTGACAGGTTCCAGTTCGAGTTTTGGCTGGGCAAAGGTAGAACTGGTATCAGTTCTGTTTCGATCTCTCTAAAAATCCAAAACTGCCAATAATCACCTGTTCAGATATGGCTGGTTATAAATGGATTGTTTTTAAGAAAATCATTATCGTTTTAAGTTAAAATGTGTTATAACTACACAAATAGTTAATTAGGATAATTTTTAGTGATTTTCTTATCAAATTAGTTATTATTCATTCTTAAATGTTTGAATCCATTGCATTCACATATTTTTTAAATTATCCATCTTGACCAATAGGTCCAATATTGTGTTAAATGTTACCCATCTCAATCCATTTCATGTTATGATATTACATATTTCAACATATTATACAACAATTGTTTATTCAAACCAGTTTTTTTTTTATTTTAGTGAAAATTGACCTCAACGTTTATCATGTTTTCGTTAAAAGGCTTATCAGGAGTGTTGTCAGAACCGGACCAGACCGGGAACAAGCTGCTTGGCCGGCTCAAAATAGGCATGGGAACCGGATTTAAACTAACCGGCCGGTTGAGCCGCTTTATTGGTTCACTGGGACCAAATTTTAGTTTTTTTTTAAAAAAAATCTAAAGAAATAAAACATTAAAACCAAATTCTATATTTTTTAACATGATTATGCTTGTTTAAACATTAATTATGTTTGTTTAAATATTTTTATAATTGTATAATTTTTTAGAATATATTATATATTTAGTATGTTATTCGGTTCGTAAATCCGGTCCGATATATCGGTCCAACCGGAACGACCAGTAACCAGTAAGACATCAGGTCCAGTTACAGATATCTTTAATTTCTTTGTAGCGTGCAATATTTTCAATTTGATATGAATGCTCGTTAGTACGTGTTTTGGACATTAATCGGCTTGAGACAGATTATGATTGAAAAGGTCCCCAACATATATATAGTACGTTGAACAACTTAATTATTAGTCTTATACATCATCTTTAATTATTTAGAGAATTTTCTCACGACTAAACAAATAAAAGCTACTTCCAATTAATGGCTTTTCTATCTTGCCCCCTTAATTATATTTTAACGTGTTTTCTTCATAGTTTTCTCATGAATCTTCTTTTATGTATATATGTATATATTAACAAACGCTAGTATTATTATTCTTATTAATTATTATGTATTTACACAGATAATTACAATATATAAACCGAGCCACCATGTTTGAGAATAAGGTGGGATCCCTAGATCTAGTGGACAGCGAATCACTGATCAAAAAGCATCTTTTTTTTTTAGATTCTTCATGGATCTGGTGAGTCACTGGTCAAAGAGCAAGCTGCCACCAGGTTGAATGATAAAAATAAAAACTTTGCTCTTCTTGTAAGCAGTTGGAGCTAGTACTTGACTGCTATTAGAGTTAGAAAAACCCTCTCCCTTACTTCGAGGATAGTGCCCCATACCTGCACTAAAGGATAACCTGAGATAAGGTATGGAAGCAGTCTGATTCTTTCCACTTGAGTCGACTTAACTCTTTCGCTACTCGTACAGTCTCGGCTCTAGTAAAGAGAAAGAATCTCTCCTTACCCTACTGCTGGAAAAAAGCACTTGATATCCTAAAAAACAAACTGATCTAAGCATTAAAAGCATAAAGAATGAATTGGTGATGCTATAGTGCAGATCACTTTCACCCTCTGGAGTCCCTGATCTTAAAAGGTATGCTATCTAACACGGTTTCTTATCCCTTCTCCAACTCTAAAGTACTTTGTTATCTATCTCTAAGCGACGGGGGCCTAGGGTATTGGTCAGAGCTACAGGAGACTCCTAGAAAGCTTTGATTCGAATGAAGGTATGTATTACACTAAGGAACGGTGTTCTCACTTGATCAGCCAGTTTGAACCTTTAGCCTTTGGAAGATTGGAAAACAACATAGGTGAAAGATGCAACCTTGCCTCCAGCCTTTTAGGTAATTTCAATTCACTACACAAAGAAAACGAATTATATGACCTATGTAGGCCCTTAAAAACCCATGTTTAACAACCCTCAAACCCGCATCTAGCAGCGCCATTAGATGGTACGCGGAGCTCTCTTTAGCAGCTGTTGAAATTTCACGTCTCAAGCTAACTTTTGTGGGTCTACGTAGAAAGAAGACTGCACACTTTTTACTAAAAACACCTAAAATTCTTCGACAACACGCAATCCCTTGGCTACCAAATGGCGGCGATGACACCTAAAATACTTCGACAACCACTTGCAAGCCCTATTCTCTCTTATCTATTTTACGACTGCCTACTAACCTCTCGACCTGATTGTTAAACCCAAACCAAAGAGAGATATGAGAGAATGGAGGAAGGCAAAGGAAAACATACCTGAAATCCCGATTGAAGTCCTGATGGAATGTTGGATCGGGTTGCTTAATCTAAACAACACTTCACAAGTATTTCTTTCTACAATCTAACAGATGCGGAATGTTCTGTTAGAATAATCTCACAAACACTCAAAATGACAAAGTAATAATCTTTGAACACTAATAGGAACACAAGAATAATTTCAAGCTCAAGGATATATTTCTCTCAAAGTAAGAAGCGTACAAACACTTCTAAGCAAACATACAATGGGAGGTTATATAGCCGAGGCTACAACCGTATACACTTAGGAATACAAGTTGGGTATACTAGACAAGTACATAAAGTAAAGCTTATTCTAGTATGTTGAGTGTCTTAACAGACTAAGACACTCAGTCATAATCATTATATTAATAGACATTGACTTTACAAAGGACTACTAAATACAAAAGACATTTAATGTTGTTGATCTTCAAGGCTTCAGATGATCTTTTGCATTTAATGCAGCATGGGAGAAGTAAGGCGCTTTATCTGACTCATTACATGTTGTCTTTGTCTTTACTCAGACCAGCATGTCTTGTGTCAGTACCTTTTGTACCATGAGAGTAATCTGCTACAGTCTTTGTCAGAGGATAAACCTCGGAAGTCTTTGTCTTCAGTGCATAAGAAGATTCCTCGGAAGATTTATGTCTTCGGAAGCTTTAATACCTTTAAGTGTTATTCTTCAGAAGCAATGCTGTCTTGTATAACCTTCGGCAGGAACCAGTTATCCTTCGGAAGCAATGCTACTTCCGAAGTGTCACTTCTTCCTTCCGAAGGCTTTTATTCAATGAGGCTCCTATACTTAGACAAAATAAGAAGTTTGTGAGCATCAGCCTTTATTAGTCTTTACAGTCTCCCCCTAGGCTGATGCTACCAAAACTTCTAAGGAAGGAACCTTGGCTTCCATGTACCCCTCAGTACCTGTGCCCTTCTTCTTATCAACCTGATGCATGTTCTCCCATCTGCTCCATTGTCAAGATTATTAAGAGGGAGCTTATCTAGATCAAGGATATAGGGTTTGGCCAACATCGTTAGATGCAAAAGATCCACCAGTTTTATATCTCCATTGTAGTCGGTGAGGATGAATGTCTTTTCTTGTGCATTGAAGCTCCAATATACTAGGGGGATATATGAGTGCTCATGCATTAGTCTACTGATATCCCTTAGATCTTCTCGAGAATGTGTAGTATTTGGAGCTGCTTCTGATGTGACTTCAGGTACTGAGATTATTTCTTTAGACTCAGAGTCAGAGGGGATTGCAGATGCTCTCCTTTTCCTTCTGGCCATGCTCTTTCTTCTTATGAATCTTGGTATGTTTTGAGCAGTGGCCTGACTCCTCTGATCTCTGGCTTGTTGGGCTTCCACAGTTGATCCTACTGCTGCACCTGTTGTTGCAGTAGGCTGTGACCCAACATCCTCAGCACTTGAGGGTTCTGTTCTCCTCTCATCAGCCTGTGTATGTCTCTCAGGATCAGGGTTTGGTGTTGATTGTTTCCTTATAGTCTGCTTACCCTTTCATCGGCAGATAGCTCCTCTGTGGAGGAGTCATCAAAAATGACTGGGCCTTTGGAAACAGCTGCAGCTTCGGAGTTAACCTCAGCATTCACTGTCTCCTCCAGTTGACCAATCACCTTGAATGATTCCTTATTAGTTTCCACAAAGGGCTCAGGAGAGGAGGAGAGGTCTTCAGCAGCTTCTGTCCCAGAAGGGGACACAGGTTCCATGGATATTTGTTCTTCTTGTGTAGTTTCTTCCATGGTAACCTGGGCTGCAGTCTCAGAAGGAGACTTAGTCCCAGAAGGGAACTGAGGTTCCAAAGAGACATTTGATGTTTGCTTTTCAGTCTCTTTGGCAACCTCCCTTGTATCCTCAGAAGAAGAGGAAGAGGAAGTAGAAGAATCTTTAAAGTAAGTACCCAAGAAGTCATCCCATTCAGCAGTCAAAGTGACTATGGATGGGTTAACTTCCTGTGCACCCTCCTCTTCTCTTGCTTCTGAACCTGACCCTGCAGTTGGTACATTCACCCCCTTTTTTGTAGCATCAGGGGAGGTGAAAGTGGTAGTAGCAGGATCAGGGTGAAAGGGATGTAGAGTGACAGGGGGACGCCTCCTGAGATCTAGAATAGTGGCATCTTTGGTCTGGACCTCAAGCCGCAGGGTAGCTACTTCTACTTCCAACTGAGCCACCCTGGCTTGGAGGGATGTTATAGTAGCCGTCAATTCCTCTGTGTGTGTGCCCTCATCTACCTTAGTAGAGTCATTAGGCGATGGAGTCTTGAGCCTAGCTCCTGCATCTCCACCACCAGATGTGGTTTCTTGGCACCCTGGATTCCCTTCATTGAGAAGAACCTCAAAGAAGTCCTCCCCAATATAGGTTGCCGCAGGTGAGGTCCTATTGCCTGTACCACTGTCCTGTGAATCTTGATTAAGATCAACAGTAGTGGCAGCCTCACCTGCATTGACCCCTTCAGAACTACTGGGGCCAACCTCTGAGATAATAGGCTCTGGGTCAGGAAACCTTGCCTGTAACTGTGTCACCACTCTCATTAAAGTTTGGGTAGTGGGAGAGAGTGGTTCCTCCACAGTTAGAACAGGGGTTCCTTGAGCCTGGATGTTAGTTTGAGTGGGGGGGCATTTCTGGATGATATGAACCTGGAGACCTGGGAGACAGTCTCTGATCTAGTGGAGTTGCTTCAGGTGAAGCAGACTCAAGAATGGGGTTTTCCCTTTGAATATTCTCATATATGTTTTGGGACATATGCTGAGGGCTTTCAGGCTGGTTAAGGGCAGCCACAGGTTTCAGAGGAAGAACCTGTGGATCAACAAGAGGTGTGGCTTTCACCTTAGGTAGGACTGTGCCCTGGGCAGTCCTTTTAACCTTTTTCTTCTTGGGATCAGTAGAAGGAGCCTGAGCAACTGTAGAGAGTTGCACAGGGATTCGTTTGCGTTTGTAAGTGATCTTTATGGGGTGAGGGACAGAAGTGGAAAGTGTGGGTTCAGCATCTGTGGGGTTAACAGAGCTGTCACCTTCAAGAGTATGTGACTCCATAGATGGAAGAAGGGGAGTGAATTTCCCAGAAAACTGATTACCCTTCTTCTTTAGTTGCACAAAAACCTTGGAAGAAACCAAGGGCATTTTGTATGTATTCCTAGTTAGATTGAGGAAGGTGCCCAACTCCTCATTAAAGATCTGTTGCAAAAACCTGGGGTACATACAAAATTTCTTTGGGGACGAAATATTGTCAACCAAATTATTAAAAATAAAAGCAGAAAAGTTAAACAGTTGGTTGGAGACCAAACCATGAATAGCCGAAGCTAAGTCAGATAGAATTTGATCCCAACCTCCAGTTTTATTGGAAAGGCAGTGAAGGAACAAATGTATGAGGTACTTGTAATTATAGGACACTCTACCCTTCAAATAGGTTGTTGTAGGGAAAGGACCTTCGTACCCCATCGACTGAAATGTCGATGCTACCTCATCCTTTGTGAATGAGACCTTTCCTGTAACAGCCGGCCGTATTGGATATTGTCCGCTCTGCCCCACCGGGCTCACGGATTTGCTTTTGGTTACCCGGGTGAAAACTTCCTAGGGAGGTCACCCATCTCTGGATTGCTGCCACCTGAGCACGCTTAACTGTGGAGTTTTCATGTGCTCCACAGCCAACTAAGCCCAAAACGCGTCCAATAGAGAAGGTCTCCACTACCTCTTATAAGGAAGTTTCGTTCCCCTTACTCAACCCATGTGGGATTAGCCAGCCGCGCTGGAGTGGAATTCCTCCCCCACTGGGGAATCAGCGTCCCCGCTGATCACATGGATTCGGCCCCTGTCTCTGATACCATCTTATAACGTGGCCGATCGAATGAGCTAGGGGCGAAGGGCTCCTTCGGCCGAAGATGGTCATTCGCCGAATCAGGCCATTCGACCATCTGGTTGGGCGCCATTCGGCCGAGCTGTTCTTGCAAGGTGCAACCATGGTGTTTGAGTTAATCGACCGGGATTTGACCTGAAACTTGTTCCTACATCATTTTCGAGTGTGGGTGAGTGTTTCTCCTAAGGGTTCAAGTGGTTTTAACCTGCTAAAGAATGGTCCGAACAAAAAGGGTGAATCATGAATTGCAAAGAATTAGAGAATTTAACTAAGTAATTGTGTTAATCATTAACACATGATACTTAGTAAATGTTATACTATGTACAACTAAGTTAGGTAGTTTTTGTTAAAACTTCTAAGTTAAGTTGTACATATACAAACGGATTTAGAAACAAAGAAAACTAAAGCTAAAGATTAGACTTAGAGTTAGTTGCTTTGAACTAACTTAAGTCTAACAAACTAACCACGATTTTCTTATAACACATTATGGTTTATTGAATGAACTCAATAATAACCTTTCTTTAAGTAATCAAATGGTTTATGACTAGGGATTTAATGAAAACGAAGTTCTTTACAAATACTAAATGAAAGCCTTACGGGGTCAAGAGTTACTTATGGGTGGTACCTTAGACTAGTTAGACGAAGTCTTAGGAGATCTGTTAATGACTTAGGACACTTAGTTGCACACCGAGACCAAAACTCTACTATACGTCTATTATAATGACTGATCGCACTCAAATCTCTTAAAACAACTCAGGTGATTCAAGATACTTAAGCTACAAACAAAGAGCGCGCATTATCTGTGGTAACCTATACTTAGCAACACAGGTGAGTTCATTGTCCTTTTTTTTAAACTATTTTGGTTTTTAACTCGGGACTGAGAAGCATGTTATACATTTTAAAACAAATGTTTTAAATTTAACAAAATGCTTTTATACTATTGATTATGCCAAGTGCTAAAGGCATAAGACACAAGTAAACTAAATGCTATTTGATTATGCCAAGTGCTAAAGGCATAAGACTCTATTTAAACTAAATGCTATTTGATTATGCCAAGTGCTAAAGGCATAAGACTCTATTCACACTCAATGCTATCTGGTTATGCCAAGTGCTAAAGGCATAAGCTACTTGCTAATACTAAAGCTATGTGTTAATACCAAGTGCTAAAGGTATTACTATTTGATAATGCTATTGTGGATTCTAATGCTATGAGAGTATACTATAAACTAATACTATGAATCATACTAAATGCTAAGGTTACGGGTTAAACTAAATGCAAATACTACAGGTTTATGCTATGAACTAACACTACGGGTTATGCTTAATAATAATGCTATGAGATTATACTACTTGTCTATGCTATGGGTTTTATGCTAGAGACTAATGTAAACACTAAAGGCTAATGATTCTATAAGGCTATGGGGATACTAAATGCATACATTCATACATACACTTTGGATACTTGAATCTATGGATACTATAAACTATTGAATGCTATATGATTGCCATGCTCAAACAACGGTTTGGCCTCTCAGTGCTTGCCTTACTGGTTGTAAAGCTAGTTCTTGTGCACAAGTTACGTAAATGCTGGACTCTTTGTATGCTAAAACTATAGGCTATGGAAGAACAATAGTTGGTCTCTCAGTGCTTGCCTTCAGGTGTTCTTCCTAGCCGGGACTTGAAGAACAATAGTTGGTCTCTCAGTGCTTGCCTTCATGTGTTCTTCACAGTCTTATCGAGGAAATGGACTGATGGCCTCTCAGTGCTTGCCATGCAGTGTTTCCCACATCTATTTACCTGGGTTATCAGTAACTAGGACGATATTGTGATCCTTAGTTGACTTTGTGTCGACCTGGAAATCCTCTATCTCCCCCTGAGTTGCTAATCATACCTGGGGCTGGTTTGGATTGCTAATGGATTCCTTCGGGCATCCGGTTATCCTTACCGGTAACTATCAGACTACACTCACGTATACTATTGGTGATTGGGGAAACTTACAGACACAGGTGTTTAAACTATGACGGGAATCTATACGGATGGGTAGGTAAAAGGCTTAATTATTATTAATAACAGTGTCATATGCATATTAGTATGTGGTGGGATAGCGTCTGGGCTTGACCCTTTCGTGATTCCCTATATATAAGCATACCGATTTGGATATTACATGTGGAGTTAATAAGGTTAAGGTTTTACCTAAAGGAGTTTTGCTAAAACTATTTAAACTTACAAACTACTTGAACGACTCACCAACCATTGTGTTGACTTTGTTTTCTTACATGCTTTCTCAGGTGACGCACATGTTTAAACATAAGCTATTGGATTGCATGCTAGGCGGCCTAATTAGAGGTCCTAGTGATTTTGGGAAGCACATATTTTGTTAATCACACGAATCATTCTTGGATGTCTTGTACATATTACAAGATAGAATACTTTGATTCTTTTGTTAGGTTTACCAAGTAAAATTATCAAACATTGACATTGTAATTTAACTTTGTAATCCTACTCATATGCTTATTGTGCTTTAGTGATTCTTAACATTGATGCTATGTAACAATCTGATCAACCCGATTATCACACCCGATATCGCGCCCCGGGAACCTTCCGCCCGACGGGGACTCCGATCCAACCCCGCCGGCCCGGGGTGTGACAGATTGGTATCAGAGCTCAAGGTTATAGAGAATAGTAGGTCATTTACTTAAATGGTTTGGCCTAGACTATAACTTAGGGACCCTCATATAGAGAACATAAGATTTAAGTATGCATTTTGTCTTCTGCATTCGATCACTGCACTAACTAAATTCTTTTGGTTATGATCAGAATGCCGCCGAGAAGACAACCGTCTTCACAAGTTTCTGCTCCTCATTCATCTACTCCTACGCCACCAGATTCACCACCGCCACCGCCACCTCCTCCTCCTCCGCCTCCTCCACGTTCTCCACAACCAGGCTCGAGCAATGTTCCGCAAATTGATCCCACTACTGTTGCCTTGGCAACACTACTGAGTACTCAACTGACCTGTCAGCTGAAGGATGTCATCCCAGAGATGATAAACCGGATTCAAAGTCATGGCAACAACTCTGGTCATACTACTGGGGAAGCTAGTGGAAACACTAGCCACACTTCAGACTACTCCTACAAATCCTTTGTAGGATGCAAACCCCCGAGCTTCACTGGTGCTGAAGGAGCTGTTGGACTTATCCAATGGCTTGAAAAGATGGAAAACACCCTAGACATAAGCAGCTGTCCTGAACACCACGAGGTCCGTTATGCAGCTGGTTCGTTCAGCAAGCGAGCTTTAACTTGGTGGAACGCACAGATCAGGGCAAAGGGAAGGGATGAAGCGATGGCGATGCCCTGGGCAGAGTTTAAACTTCTATTGAGGAATGAGTTTTGTCCAAAGCACGAACTACAACAGCTAGAGATTGAGCTCTCGAACCATGTTATGAAGGGAGCGGATCACATGACTTTTACCACTCGCTATCTTGAGCTGGTAGCTCTGGTGCCAGAAATGGTACCAACACTAGAGAAGCTGATTGATCGCTACGTTGCAGGATTACCCTCCTGTATTCAAAGCATTGTTTTGGCTGCCTATCCTGCTACTCTAGAGTCAGCCATCTCTCTTTCAGCCAAACTTACTGGGGTAATGGTAAAATCAGGAGTCCTGAAAGACGACTCGGGAAAGGCTAAGGAGTCTACCTCGAAGAAACCCGAGCACCACCAGAAGAAAAAGCAAAAGGTCGTCAAGAACTATGTGATGGCCACTCCTCTTCAACAGGTCACTGCAGCACCTGCTCAGGTTGCACCCAAGAACTATGTGGGACCGCATCCTCAGTGTGCACGATGCAGATTTCATCATCCTACTACGGTGCAATGCCGTAAATGCAACAACTGTGGCCGACTAGGTCATCGTGCTCAGCAATGCCGTGCACCGGCAACTCGTACTGCTAACAATGCTGCTGTAGCACTTCCTCCACCACCAAGGCCTGACAATCACAACAACAACAACAGGGGATGCTACAACTGTGGAAAAATAGGTCATTTCTCCATAGAGTGTCCGAAACGAGCACAACAAGGAGCCCAAGCACCACGTGGAAGGGCTTTTGTGATTGGAGCCAATGCTGCACGCCAAGACCCTAACGTGGTCACTGGTACATTTCTTATACATGACTCTTATGCATCTATTTTATTTGACACTGGTGCAGATCAGAGTTTTATTTCATCTGACTTTGCACGTCAACTTAATCTTACTGAGAAACCTTTAGATTCCCCATACATTATCGAAGTAGCGAATGGAAAACAGGTCACAGTTAACACTATACTTAGGAACTGCCCACTTACACTCATAGATCACACATTTACCATCGACTTATTGCCGATGGAGTTGGGCAGTTTCGACATCATCATGGGAATGGATTGGCTATCACTCAATAGAGTTGAAGTTATCTGTTCTGAAAAGCTACTTCGGATTCCAGTAACGGAAGATCGTGTATTGGAAGTTCGTGGGGATCAATCAAAGAGAAACGTAAAGATCATATCATGCATAAAAGCGCGTAAGTGTCTACAAAAGAAATGTATAGCTTTCTTGGCTCATGTGGTGGAGAAACAAAAAGACAAGAAAACCATTCAAGACGTGCCGATAGTAAAGGAATACCCTGAAGTGTTTCCTGAAGATCTACCTGGTTTGCCACCTGTGCGACCGGTAGAGTTTCGTATTGATCTGATTCCTGGAGCAACACCTGTTGCTAAATCTCCTTACAGGTTAGCACCTTCGGAGATGCATGAATTATCTAACCAATTGCAGGAGCTACTGGATAAAGGTTTCATCCGACCGAGCTACTCACCTTGGGGAGCTCCGGTTTTGTTCGTGAAGAAGAAGGATGGATCCTTTCGCATGTGCATAGACTACAGAGAACTAAACAATATAACCATCAAGAATCGGTATCCATTGCCGAGGATTGATGATTTGTTTGATCAACTGCAAGGAGCTCAGTACTTTTCAAAGATCGATCTACGTTCCGGATACCATCAACTTAGAGTGCAAGACGAAGATATACCGAAGACGGCGTTTCGTACCAGATACGGGCTGAGTTCATGGTGATGCCTTTCGGTTTGACGAATGCACCTGCGGTTTTCATGGATCTCATGAACCGGGTGTGTAAGCCGTACTTGGATCAATTTGTTATTGTGTTCATTGATGACATATTGATCTATTCTAAAAGCAAAGCAGAACATGAGCAACACCTTAGAACGATCTTGGAGTTGTTAAAGGAAGAGAAGCTCTATGCCAAATCCTCTAAGTGTGAGTTTTGGTTAAAAGAGGTTCAATTCCTAGGTCATGTTGTTAACAGTGAGGGAATACATGTTGATCCTGCTAAGATCGAGGCAATAAAAGATTGGGACACTCCGAAGACACCGACGGAGATACGTTCTTTTCTAGGGTTAGCAGGCTATTACAGAAGATTCATCTCGAATTTTTCTAAGATAGCCCTGCCACTCACAAAGCTAACACAGAAAAGCGAGCCGTTTGTTTGGGAGCAAAAGCAGGAAGAAGCCTTTCAGACTTTGAAGCAAAAGCTATGCGATGCTCCGATCTTATATCTCCCAGATGGTATCAGAGACAGGGGCCGAATCCATGTGATCAGCGGGGACGCTGATTCCCCAGTGGGGGAGGAATTCCACTCCAGCGCGGCTGGCTAATCCCACATGGGTTGAGTAAGGGGAACGAAACTTCCTTATAAGAGGTAGTGGAGACCTTCTCTATTGGACGCGTTTTGGGCTTAGTTGGCTGTGGAGCACATGAAAACTCCACAGTTAAGCGTGCTCAGGTGGCAGCAATCCAGGGATGGGTGACCTCCCTGGGAAGTTTTCACCCGGGTAACCAAAAGCAAATCCGTGAGCCCGGTGGGGCAGAGCGGACAATATCCAATACGGCCGGCTGTTACAGATACTATAAACTATTGAATGCTATATGATTCTATAAGGCTATGGGGATACTAAATGCATACATTCATACATACACTTTGGATACTTGAATCTATGGATACTATAAACTATTGAATGCTATATGATTGCCATGCTCAAACAACGGTTTGGCCTCTCAGTGCTTGCCTTACTGGTTGTAAAGCTAGTTCTTGTGCACAAGTTACGTAAATGCTGGACTCTTTGTATGCTAAAACTATAGGCTATGGAAGAACAATAGTTGGTCTCTCAGTGCTTGCCTTCAGGTGTTCTTCCTAGCCGGGACTTGAAGAACAATAGTTGGTCTCTCAGTGCTTGCCTTCATGTGTTCTTCACAGTCTTATCGAGGAAATGGACTGATGGCCTCTCAGTGCTTGCCATGCAGTGTTTCCCACATCTATTTACCTGGGTTATCAGTAACTAGGACGATATTGTGATCCTTAGTTGACTTTGTGTCGACCTGGAAATCCTCTATCTCCCCCTGAGTTGCTAATCATACCTGGGGCTGGTTTGGATTGCTAATGGATTCCTTCGGGCATCCGGTTATCCTTACCGGTAACTATCAGACTACACTCACGTATACTATTGGTGATTGGGGAAACTTACAGACAGGTGTTTAAACTATGACGGGAATCTATACGGATGGGTAGGTAAAAGGCTTAATTATTATTAATAACAGTGTCATATGCATATTAGTATGTGGTGGGATAGCGTCTGGGCTTGACCCTTTCGTGATTCCCTATATATAAGCATACCGATTTGGATATTACATGTGGAGTTAATAAGGTTAAGGTTTTACCTAAAGGAGTTTTGCTAAAACTATTTAAACTTACAAACTACTTGAACGACTCACCAACCATTGTGTTGACTTTGTTTTCTTACATGCTTTCTCAGGTGACGCACATGTTTAAACATAAGCTATTGGATTGCATGCTAGGCGGCCTAATTAGAGGTCCTAGTGATTTTGGGAAGCACATATTTTGTTAATCACACGAATCATTCTTGGATGTCTTGTACATATTACAAGATAGAATACTTTGATTCTTTTGTTAGGTTTACCAAGTAAAATTATCAAACATTGACATTGTAATTTAACTTTGTAATCCTACTCATATGCTTATTGTGCTTTAGTGATTCTTAACATTGATGCTATGTAACAATCTGATCAACCCGATTATCACACCCGATATCGCGCCCCGGGAACCTTCCGCCCGACGGGGACTCCGATCCAACCCCGCCGGCCCGGGGTGTGACATTTCCACCGGCATCATTTAGTTTGAGATGTCGACAGATAGTCTCCACATTGATAGAAATAGGATGAGCATCAATGGTGGCTACAAGAGACCGACCATTGGAAGATGAAGAAACAGAACAAGATGCCCAAAATTGTTGGTGATGAGATTCATACACCAAGGGCTGAGAGGTGAGAGCGAAGAAATACCTGCTCCTTTGAAGAAAGGAGACGATTGGAGCAAAATCAGCATCATTTTCTGCTGATAGCTCCGCTGGAACGTTGTGAGCAGGTTTGAATGCAAGAAGATCCATGGCAGTTTGTGATTTTTAGGTTACAATTTGGAAGAAAGAAGAAAAGAAAATTTTAAAGTGAAACGGTGAGAGAAAACGAATGGGCGGGAGACCTTTATATACCTTCGGATTTCAGCATTTAATATATAGACACATTAAATTTGAGATCCGGATGTCAGAAACAGGTCTTCCGATGACAGCTGGTTTCACAATAAATGTTTAAAATTCATTAAGGACCAAGGGGCTTCCAAAGATGTGACTTTCGGAAGAAGTGATTCTTCTCACCACACATCAGACATATAGTTTGAATGTTGGGAGAGTGTTGCTGCTGATCCCTTTTTATGAAGGCTGAGCTTTGATCCTCAGAGAGTGATGAATTGGATGTTCCAACAGACTTATTGGTTTTAGGATTTGCCTGTTTTCCTGAAAAATTGACCTTTCTATCCTTTGATCTACCCCTTTTGGACTTGTCTGATGGACAAGTGACATATTCATCTGATGAGGTACTCCCTGTATTTTTAGCTTTAAAAAAAACTGTTGAATGTTTCTTAGTTTTATTAGTTCTTTTCTTGTTTCTTAAAGCTGTTTTTGTTGTTTCTGGTTTGATAGGGATATCACTCTCATCTGAACATGTTGAGTTATTTGGGTCTGTATCAGAAAGATCATCACTCTGATACCACTTGTTGGATCGGGTTGCTTAATCTAAACAACACTTCACAAGTATTTCTTTCTACAATCTAACAGATGCGGAATGTTCTGTTAGAATAATCTCACAAACACTCAAAATGACAAAGTAATAATCTTTGAACACTAATAGGAACACAAGAATAATTTCAAGCTCAAGGATATATTTCTCTCAAAGTAAGAAGCGTACAAACACTTCTAAGCAAACATACAATGGGAGGTTATATAGCCGAGGCTACAACCGTATACACTTAGGAATACAAGTTGGGTATACTAGACAAGTACATAAAGTAAAGCTTATTCTAGTATGTTGAGTGTCTTAACAGGCTAAGACACTCAGTCATAATCATTATATTAATAGACATTGACTTTACAAAGGACTACTAAATACAAAAGACATTTAATGTTGTTGATCTTCAAGGCTTCAGATGATCTTTTGCATTTAATGCAGCATGGGAGAAGTAAGGCGCTTTATCTGACTCATTACATGTTGTCTTTGTCTTTACTCAGACCAGCATGTCTTGTGTCAGTACCTTTTGTACCATGAGAGTAATCTGCTACAGTCTTTGTCAGCGGATAAACCTCGGAAGTCTTTGTCTTCAGTGCATAAGAAGATTCCTCGGAAGATTTATGTCTTCGGAAGCTTTAATACCTTTAAGTGTTATTCTTCGGAAGCAATGCTGTCTTGTATAACCTTCGGCAGGAACCAGTTATCCTTCGGAAGCAATGCTACTTCCGAAGTGTCACTTCTTCCTTCCGAAGGCTTTTATTCAATGAGGCTCCTATACTTAGACAAAATAAGAAGTTTGGTGAGCATCAGCCTTTATTAGTCTTTACATGGAATCTCTACCAAGAAAAGCTTCAAACCCTAGTTCATAAGAAAGAGAAATTACATAAACAAATTGAAGGAAAATGGACAGTGAATGTGACAGAAGAATCCCGACTTCAGATAGGGGGTGCTCGGTTCGGTTTTTGGCTAAAACCGAACCGAAACTGACATAGTCGGTTTTTAGTTATTAAGAACCATTCGGTTTTCGGTTTTTCAGTTTTCTTTTTTATGTCGGTTTCGGTTCGGTTTTCGGTTTTTTTTTGTTCTCTCTCACACACAAATAGCTAATCATAAATTAATTGATCGAACACCAATTAATCAAAATAAAACTAAATAATTGTCATCATATTGTTACATTTAAAAAAAAATCACAAGTAAATAACTAAATATGCAATAATTCCAGTCTTCATCTTTTAAAATGATAGTATTCATCTAATTCAAACATTTATCATCTTTAAATTTATTACTGATCATTTTTATCTGTTTGAATCCATTATATTCACTTAATTTTTAAATTATCTATCTTGATCTTTATTTTGTTAAGGTGTTACCATCTCAACCCATTGTGTTTTATAGTTCAGCCCACTTCTATCTAAAATAGAATATTTGTTTACCCAATCTATGCATTTTTCTTGTTATGAGTTAAAATTTTCAGACATAGTTGATATCTATTTGGTTTTATTTTTTAGAATCTATCCAAAACAATATATATGGAGACTTTTTATGTAACTCTTTTTCCAAAAAAAAAAGTATAACTATAACTTAAAAGGGTCGGTCAGAATTTTAACATATACATAACATTAAAAATTCTTAAAAATTCTTTTCTGAGTCGTTTAGTACGTATTTTGGACATTAATCGGCTTGAGACAGAATATGATTGAAAAGGTCCCCAACATATATATAGTACGTTGAACAACTTAATTATTAGTCTTACATCATCTTCTTTAATTATTTAGAGAATTTTCTCACAACTAAACAAATAAAAGCTACTTCGAAATGATGGCTTTTCTATCTTGCCCCCTTAATTATATTTTAATGTGTTTTCTTCAAAATATTTCCTATATATACACCTATGTATATATATGTATATATTAACAAACGCTAGCATTATTATTCTTATTAATTATTACGTATTTACACATATAATTACAATATATTACTTGCTTACGGACGCACGTAAAGTACGAAATTAAGCCAAAGTACCTAAAATTAACACATGATATAAACTAATTATGTTACAGACACACACTATTTTTTCCCCATGCATGCATGCATCATCGTCGGAGCTTTTATTATTAATTACTCCTCCTCTTCCTCCTTCCCTCCGGCACCGGAGCTCCGACCACCCTTCTTCCCCATTTCCTGGTAACCTTCTGTTCCTAGCTGTTCTTTCCTCGTCTGTCCCCCTTTGCTACGTCCTATTTAATTACATTACATTATATTATCTATTAATTAATTAACCACCATCACAAAAACATACAATATACAATAATGCAAAATATAAAATATATAAAATTTAATTACAACATTACTTAGTATTCAAAATACCTCAAGAAGAATTTAATTGGTTAACAAAATTTCCAAATTATTAATTAGTTAGTTTAAGTAAATTATAACATGTATGTATGTATATTTATATATATGTGTACTTAGACCCGTTTTATTAACCGAAACAGGATAATAACACGGTTAACAAAACGGGTCTAACAGAGTATACCTTCAGCAAGGCGTTCCTGTGCCTCAAGGGTTTTGCCCCTAGTACCTCCGGGAACGACGGTCTCGCCTTGAGCCGCACGCTGGTCGAGATTCTTTTTCTCCTCGTCGGAGATTTTGTCGGAAACCTTACGTCCTTCTTGTTGTGATGCCATTTCTTTCAACTGATGACCGGGATTAATTATTATTATTATTATTATTTTGCTATTATTAATAAATTAATTAAGTTTTAAGAATTTAAAGATTGATAATATGACATATATATAGATTGGTGACGTGCTGATAAACAAGGGTACGTGTGTTAGTTAAAAAGATGAAGAAAATAGCATGCATGCATGGTGACACGTAGATGATGACGTGGTGATAAGGACTGGCCAGAAAGATAGAAACGTGTTCGATTTTTATTCAGAAGAATGGGGACACGTGTCGTTGCTGTAATTAAGCGGCTAGATTGTAGCTATCGAGCAATCTGATAATCTCAGATGCATAATTTGTTGTGTTTAAAGTATGATAGGACCGCGATGAGCATGGGAAATGTGTTGGATGACAGCATGTGAAACACATCCACGTGGAAGAAGATGGGAAACAGAACGGCGATGTAAAATCGTCTTGACATATCTGACGTGGGTTGTCACTTTTTTAACTTTCAATGACGCGTGTATCAATAATGTCTCTTACTAGTGGTAAAATTGAGATATGGGAAGTGATAGGAGACTCATGTTCTGGGTTCGATTCTTGATCCCACCCAATTTTACCGGCCTTTCATCGTCGTTCCTTTAGACGGGTGCTTGGGTCGGGTTTTTTCCGAGAATTGGTGGCTGGTGTGCTAGGGGCTCCGTCCGTCTAGACCAGTGGCGGACCTAGAAAATTTTTTTATGGGGGTCGGAAAATTTTTCTAGATAGTTATTTGTTGTTAAATATTTTTTAATTTGACCAATTCGAACGACGTCGAGTCGGATCACACAAAAAAATGATGAAACTAAATTAAATTACAAAGACATAATAAAAGTACGTCAAATAATCTCGTTGATTAGGATGACCGTTGATATAATAAAATTAGTTTTCTTTCCGCTGAATTCAAATGAATATTATTCAAATCAACAAATTCAAGATTTAACTACGTTTTATTTTGAAAAACCGTTCCATATTACCTTTTCTTGAACGGCGAAGGTCTCAATCGTGTGAACCCACTGTTTCCAGGCCATGTCACCAAATGTCTAGTTACCTGGACCTCACATGAGCCACCACAACCACCCCAGGAGGAAACCCCACTGGGAAAACCCCTGACCCCCTTCAGACCCCAATTTCGCTGCGAGAGGGTTTTAAAACCAGGACCTCGCATTTGAAAGAATCCTGTGATACCATTGAGGCAATGCCTCATTGGTTTCTAAATATATACAAAGTATACACAAATCAACGAAGTTTCTAATCATGCTAACAAGTTTCGATTATTCAAATTGTACAATAATCACTTAATCTATAAAATTTGGTGTATACAAGTTAGTTACTTTTCCAGTTTATTTTCTAGGAGGAACCAAACATAAATTATGATAGATAAATTCAATCACTTAATATACAAATTGGGTATTATTACTTTTTTTAAGTTGGGCTATGAGTGATTATGTATTGAGTTGAATTATAAATTTCTAATTGGGTTTAATCATAGGTAATGCATATTGCATTATTTGGGTACTATTTTATAAGTTTTGGTTTTAAAATGAGTTTAGAATGAGCTTTAACGGGGCCGTCAAATTTTTATGGGGGTCTGGGGAAATTTTCCTTGGGGGTCGATTGAGATCGGATCCTATATATAACATTAAAAACAAAAAGTTCATGGGGGTCGGTCGACCCCCATCTCAATATAGTGGGTACGCCCCTGGTCTGGACTAGTGGCCAGCTTGGGCATGCTCTAGCCATTGGAGGCCGCGTACAGAATAACCGACAGTTGATTAATTGGCCGTTTAAAAAAAAATAATAGACAACTATATACATTTAAAATCTTGAAAAATTCTTAAAATATGTATTTAATCAGATACTTTCCTTCAAATATTAATTCACTTTCAGCCAATAGGAGCTCGAGGACCTATATAACCAATAAATAAAAAATTGACATCTCCTCACACCCATTTGACACGGATGCCGTGCCAACATTGATACGGCTGTGTCCGGTGGCGGTGCCATAAATCTTTTTTATATTTATTTTATCATGATATTTTTTTAATTTTTTTTATTATTTTTCTTGTATACAGGTGACACCCACATATGTACGGGTGGGCGCCCATAGAGGAACAATGTCATTTTTTATTCGTTGGTTATATGAGTGCCGCCGGTATATACAGCGACACCGACACCTATATAAGTGCTGGACATTTTATGACATTGAAAAGTCAACTTATATTTTAGAGAAAGTTAGGCAACCAGACATTTTCGAAATTTTCCTTTAAATCCGCTTGTTGGAGTTGAAATGTTCGTTGTGATATGTAACAATTAAAAAATGAACTTTAGTTAAACAAATTCAAGTAAACTTAAAAGCAACATCTTGTTGTGACGTGCTTATGAAATTAATGTTTAAAGTTACGCTGTCAAGACGTCTTCGTGTTGGTTGACTCCTTGACTCCCTCCGCAAGAAACACGGCTTAACAGATTCGGCCCAATTATATCAATGGGTAAAGCAGCAAAAGGCATATGAATGTGGGCCCTATGGCCTATTATTTAGAAAAATTTGGGCTCAGGTCGTTTTTAGTTTTGTAAAGGAATCCGTTGAAAATAATTATAATTATTATTCGGTTAACTAATCAAAGTTTGGTAAACAATTTTACTAATAACCGGTATTTCAAGCTCAAAAACCAAAACCAATATGACAATAGAAACATGTTAACCAAACTGATTAACTGTCAAATAACAGATTTTTCTAATTAGGAGGACCGGTTAACCGGTTTGGTGTCTTTAAACCTAAAACTGGTCATAAATCGTCAGTTTTTCAAAAACCAGAAACCGGTTTCTAAGCGGTTATAAATCAGTACCAGTTCGGTTAACCTTTTTTTTTTCTTGTGCATCTCTATTTAGAGGCACCAAGTTTGATTTACCCTCTAATGTATTGGGCCGACCACTCTGTGTAAACCCCCCAAGCACTTGTTTTATCCCTTAATATCCCTTACTACATTGGGCCGATCACCCATGTAAACTCTAAGTCTCTAACTTTGAGTCTGACAGTTGACACATCTAGTTCTTGGTAGGGGTGTTTGTAGGGTCAAATAACCAGTTATTCGGGTTTTTTGAATCGGGTTAGGTGGGTTCGGATTTTTTTGGGTCTATCCGAAACCCGATCCGAAACTCAAAACATATTATCCGACCCGAACAACTCGAAAAATTGTGACTCTTACATACAAACAATCTGAATAAACCGGGTATCCGACCCGAAAAACTACTTATTGTCTATTCGAAACCCGACACGATACGAATTTAAAATCATATTATCCGACCCGAAAAACCCGAATTAGATTTCGGATGAGTTTTTTTCAGGTTTCGGATACGATTCGGATTTTGGATTTTTTTTGAATTTCAGATAAATTGAACACCCCAGTTCTCGGCATGCGTTCTCTATCTACTTTTTTTAGTAGTTTATACGTTATAGTTATTCCTCTTTCTAATATTAAGACATGTTTCCTAATTCACGTTTATTTAACAACACTTTTTGATCAAATCTCGTTATGAAGCAACTTCATTGTTAGAAACATGGTATTTGCATTAGCAGTCCAATGTCTAAACTTTCATAACAAAAACAAAATTAAATACAAGAATGTAAATTTGCACATCTCCCTTATTTTTAACAGCACTTAGATGGTAAATAAACACAAAAGGAGGCTAGAGGTAAGCCGTTAAGATGTCTTTTTTAAAAAAGGTTGAGAGTTCTAGTCTTATATTGAACAAATGTGGAAATATTTGATGTAAAAAAAGACGGTAAATAAACAAACCCTATTAGATATGGCTTGCACCTATTAAGAGCGATATATGATACGTGTATTAAGAAACCCGAAAGACATCACCGTATACAATATAAATGTTTAGATTTGACTTTTGCTTGTCTAGTTAGCGTCTTGTCATCGTTGTCTTTATTTATTTATTTGCTTATTTATTTTTAATATTGGAACTTATTTGGAAGTGTAAGTGTTGCAAAAGTTACAAACGAGCTTTATAAAATGTCAATAATGTCAATTTTATCTTTTTTAAAGTTTTTCATGTTAAAAACTTATCAAATATAAATACAGTTTTTCCTTAGTAAATTTTAAAAACATAATAATAATTGTGGGTTTTGTAGGTGATGTCCTGGTACCGTGAATAATAAAGAGACCGACACCGATTTAGTAATGTTCAAAGCGTTATATAAATGTCTTTTATTTATATTTCGATCTTCTTAACTATGTCCTCGTAAATTCATACGTGTCTTCTTTGTACTTGATCACGTTAATATTACAGATGCAATCTAAATAGTGTCGTTTTTATTTTTTTTTCATAGTTTTTTTTCTATTAAATTACTTATTTAAAATACTTGTTGCGTGAAATATTAATAATGATTTTGATCTACGTTTCAACAGCCCTGTCGTAACACATGGGTGAGCAATACTTACTATATTTAAACGAGACATGCTTCTGAATAAAACCATTGACGGGTTCAGGAAATTTTTTCAGTTGGTCAACTATTTTCAGATGTTTCAATTAGATATAACCTAACATAAAAATTCCTCGTCGGTTTGACGGTTCGGGTTTTGTAATATTCATCACGTAATAACAGTGCGACATATTTAGTCATTAATTTTAAAAAATCGTCATTAAAGAGTTCAAAGGTGTGGCATGAACGTACGTTTAAAATTTCTGAGAACCAGACCATGCAGGAGTTAAGAGTGCCACGAATCCTTGTAGGGTCCTAGGGGAGCGCTAATGGCGGGGTCCAAGGAATAGGGCCCTAGTTGCAGCCCCGCTGGCCTGTCAACGGGCATGAGTCAAGGGGCATCATCCCTTGTGGGGTTCGGGCCAACACCCCTAACTAAACGAAATTTGCTATGTTTATATGATTAGAATTAACTTGACCCATGAAATTAACTCCCAATAACTACCATTTCACTTGTTAATATATCACAGTGAAGAAATCGGTAGAAGAATATACAGACAATTCATATTTAATCACATAAATTCTTTGTATTATCCTAAATCAAATTTCTTGATACTCGTAAGGGAAGAAACATTGATTTCGAAAAGTGATCATAGCACGATCATATAGAAAACCAAGCATTAGTTATCAATAATTCTCAAACAAAGATAACTTATCTAATTCAAGTTGGCAAAGTGATGAGAAAATTGCATTAAAGATACACTTTTAAAAATATTAGTGGGTTCACATTACATTTTAGGCATTTCTAAAACACAAACTCCTACTAAATCTTTAAAACGCGATGGGTTCATGTGAACTTACACCCAAATTAAGCTTTGGATCCGTCCCTGAATAAAACCATGGTGCGGTTCGATCGGGTCAGTATTTTTGTCGACACATTTAGCCCATGTCTTCCAAACTTTTGAGTAAGCCTCGGGCATTTGAGCCTTTCAAACGTCATCATATTCTTGGCTCCTTTGTGAAACGAACCCTTCTTCTATTATTGTTTTTTTTTTAATCAGAATATCATATTAAAACTTTCAATTATTTATTTTTAGAATATATTATTCATGTAAGGAAATGAAAAATGAAAGATTTAAAAAGTAAATTATTTATAAGAAAGATTTAAAAAATAAATTACTTATAAGACTTTCATGTTGAAGGTGTTTAGGTGTTGAAGACCAAATAATTAATCAAAATGTCCACAGTTTTTTTTTTTATTATGACCGTAAGATTCCACTTACGTGGTAAACCCTCGGATCCCTCCCTATATTCGACTAACCGAGAGGAACAATTAAAACACGGTTGTCGGTGGCTTCCATGCTTTTTGATGGATCTGGTTCGGTTCAATATGCTCATGGTTGGATGATCATTTGAATTATACTCTACAAAAAATGGTGCCTAATAAGCCCCGTGTGCGGTGCGCTCATATAATGCAATAAATGTGTCGACCGTCGAGAGACAAAAGTAAAATTGCACTAAATTTAACGTTATTTTACTTAATTTTTGTAAAATAACATTAAAAGCGTTGGGTTAGTTGGTTAATCAGGCATCATGAGCCAGGGGTCTCATTTGAAGCAACCTATCTATTCCAACAGGATAGAGGTAAGGTTGTCTATATCTTACCCTCCTCAGACCCTACCTTAGCTTTGCTAATAATGAGATATACCGAGTACGATGATGATGAAAAAACAGTGCCTAATAAAATTCAAACTGTTGGCTTTTTAATCATACATACAGGTATTCACACCAAGTTAAAAAGTTTAGAAATTGCAAAATTAAGAAATAATAAATCTAAAGATTGCACCAAAAAACATAGCAAATTGCATAGTTAACTCTTGAATATTTCATTAAATGAAAATCAGATTGCCTAATAACCACAGTTTTTAAAACGGGTCGTGTCTGTGCTAACCCGTAAACACATGTAGTGTTTCGGGTTCAATGATCTAAAGCATGCTATAAACCTCAATTCTGAAAACTGAAAGAGAACCGGTTTTGTTCCTGAAGAAATAATGGATTGGGTCAAACACAACCATTGATTCTGTTCATTAACCCCAAACAAACATAAGCCACTTGTTTCTCGGGTTTATATCAACAGTTTTACCCTAAACCGGCATACCCAAAAGAAAATTATGAAGTTCAAGTTCAATTTCAATCCTGCAAATTTTTTAAAATATTTTTAGAACTGAGTCTTACCAGGTTGAACCAAATGTAAGAACCGGTTACTAAATAAAATATATAGCAATTTTACTTAAGTTTTGCTGTGGATAATTTTTATAAAATTTACAAGACTTAAATGTCATAAAATTTGAAGCCAAAACCACTAATTAATGAACTCGTAAATAAGATTTAAGAAGAAAGCAGATAACTAACTACGTAAAATGTTAATCCCCTCTAACCGATCCGATCGTTCCGGTCTGGCAATGCACACACACATATATATATATTTTTATCTGAGTTGATGTTGATGCAAGTGATTAAAGATCAGAGGTGGTATTTTTAGACAAAGCAAATATAAATATGTTTTAGCAGTGGCGAAGCTTGACCATAATCCCAGTGGGACAAAATAAAATTTTTTTTCCAGGGAAAGAAATAAAGGTTTTTAAAAAATTTTATACTATGTATTGGGAAATTTACACTACTACACGAAAAAACAGGGGGGGTGAGCCCATGTGTTTTAGGATGCGCTATATATATATCTAATTTGTTAAAAAAAAGTCGAGTTCGGGTTGATCTATTTTATTAAACGTGTTGTGTTCAGCGGTTAGGTTTAGGTTGACCTATTTATAACCCACCAACATGTTTAGTTAAAAATGATGGTAATTGACTAACTAGCCCGTTTAACCTTCTTTTTTCATCCTACCAATCCGATATATAGCAGGTGTTTAAATTAAACAGGGAAAAACATTCAACAGATTCTTTGGAGTAATTAAGTTGGATCTTTATATATATAAAGAATGTTTTGGTAAATCAATATTAATTCATCGTTTGTTAGCAATATAATTGTCAACCCAAGTTAGAAAAGTTAACGGGTCATTTGGGTAAATAAGTCTAAGGGGCTGTTTGGTTGGATCTGAATTATAAGGTGCTGAATGGTTAAGATGTATGAATGTTTAAGAGGGTCTGAATAATTAATTGATGAACCAATTAAGGGTGTTTGGTTAACACATCTGAATAAAACTAAAAAAATTCCCCATTTTCTCTCAAAACCCTACTCACCCCGTCTTTCTGTCACCTTCATGAGCCGCCGGCGAGCACCATCGCGAGCACCATATTGAAGTCGTCTACCCCTTCGGCCTTCACACCCGACCCTCATCGGCGCCGCATCCCATCGTCGATCTTTCGCATCCCATCATCGATTACGGTTTCGCCACATCCATCGTCGATTAGGGTTTCGCCACATCCATCGTCATCCCTTGTGGTGTGAATCATCGAGCGATGGTGGTGATGCGATGGTGCATCCCATCGTCGATTAGGATTTCGCCGCATCCATCGTCATCCCCTGTGGTGTGAACCATCGAGCGATGGTGGTGGCGCGATGGTGGTGACGCGATGGTGGTGGTGCGATGGTGGTGGCTGGATGGAGTCGTCGGTGGTGGCTGGATGGAGTCGTCGGTGGTGGCTGATGGGTTTCCGAAACACACAGTGGATTGGGAATGGCTTCAAGTCTGATTCAGACTCTTCCCCAAGCTGAACCATTCAGATCTGAATTGAACCATTCAAATGCATCATTTTACCCAACCAAACACACTTGCCTCTTACCGATTCAGAGGCAGCCTCTGAATGGAATCATTAAGAGGCAAACAAACACCCCCTAAGTAAGCTTTTGTATCATCTATAGTTTATTATGTAATTAGTTTTGAGGTATTATATGTCAATTAGCAATCTCTGTAACTATAGTTAGGGTTATATAAACCCAATTATGGTTGTCTGTAAACATGTTTAGACAGGGCCGGCTCAAGCTTTGTGGAAGCCCAAAACGAACAACAAACGGAGGCCCTCTTTGCCAAAAAAAAAAAAAAGGCTTACCATGCCTGTGAAACCGATCCATTTCAGCCCGAAATCAGTCCTAAACCAAATCATATAAATGCAAAAACAAGCAAGATAACAAGCAAAATAAGCCTTAATGTAACATGCAAAATCAGAAAATCTGATCTAATTATAAAATCAACACTAAATAACTAACTAATCAAAACCAGAAGCCAATGAATCACACTTCGCAGTTCTTAATGCATTCGTATTTAACTAATGATTGCAGTTGGAACTTCACATACTTGTAGTTTGTATCCAACTCTCCAAATCCACATAATAATCTAATGAATAATTAACTAATCAAACCTAATAATCCAAAAGAACCAATTCAAAAACCTCAAACATTTAGCAATTCAAAGACTTAAGATCTCATAAACAATTTGAAACACAAAACAAATTCATACAAATAAATTAAATATAAATCACGAACAAAAATCAAAGAACAAGTGATATAAATATATAATCAATATTGGAGATTCAAGAATACCTGATTCAAGTTTGAACAGTTCAAACATATATCATCCGGAAAAATACGTATATTTGATAGTTCTTGTTATTCATGATTTGGTTTCTTGGTTATGGTTTGTAAAATGGTTTCCTGTTTGTTGATAATCATGCAAGGAGTGAACACCATGGGAAGTAGGGTTTGATTTTATACTTATCTTCTTAACTTTAATTTATGATCAGCAAACCGAACTTATTTCTAGATATGTTTCTATGGGAGTTTTTTGGAGTGCTAATTATTCATATAATTCTTGCACTGTTTTAAATTAAAGACATAGCATGTTAATCACACAATTGTTTCAATTTCAATCCTATTAACTTAATTAGAGGAAAATAAAGAGGAAAATAATATAGTTTTTGTTGAATTAGATTTCAACATTAATTGCAATTTTATTATTATTTTTAAATATAGGGTTGTAATTTTTAACCTTTATAGTTTTTTTTTAAGATTAGACAGCAACTTAACATAGAAGTTAGCATTTTATTTATTTGTTTCTTTCTGCTACCTTGTTTTATGCGCGTCGTACGTCGCGTACAGATCCCTACGTGGCGTACAACATATGACACATGCAGCCTTAAATTCCCAGATGTGATTGGTTAAATTCTGTATTGTACGTCACATAGGCCAGGTACTGTACGTGGCGTATAGGTATTTCTGATTAAAATGACTGGTTTTCATCTTCTCAACATTGAAGACTTATACGTATAGTATAGTACTATACGCCACACATAAGTCTAAAAAAATTAATATTTTTTTTACAAACTTTAAATTAAAAAAAAATGGGTAATGTAAAAAATTTAGTTTTATAAAGTTAAACTTTTTTTAACGTTTAATAATTTAAACATTAATAACATTTATTTTTAACGTTTGTTGTTTTTATAATTAATTTCATTAATTTAGTATTATTTTAGTTTTAACAAATACACGTATGAAACAAAGTAACAAACACAATGCATATACAAATTAAACAAATAAACAACCAATCAAAACAAATCACATAATATATACATAAACAGTGTGTACAGTACAAGAAAAAGAAATAAAACTACGGATCATGTCGAGGAAGTGATGACAGAAGGGGAAGGAGGCTCAATAACGGCATGCATGTACCTCTCGATCTCGCGATCGATCGGCCAGCACAACATCTCGTTCTGTCGAGCTAGGATGCGATCCTGCTTCCTGGATCGTGCAGAAAGATCCTCCAGTATCTCCTCGAGGCGTACCGGAAGCCTCACTGTCTGGTACCTCCACTGCGCATGCTGCGGGACGTAGTGAGCGCCTCCGGCCTCCCCTCCACCCTCTGCATCACCCCATCGCCCCCGCCACCCTCACCACCACCAGCCTCACCATCGTCCCGGCCCCCTCACCACCAGCACCCTCACCAGCCTGTCCAACTCCCAATCCCCCGTCTACGTCCATCATCTGTAGCAGGGGGCCCATATCACTCCTCGTATGAGGGAGAACCTCAGACCTACACCAGGAAAATCCCGGACGATCTTCATACCGAAGAGCGTTCGACGATCGAGTATGACTAGATTCACAAGATCAGACAGCTCCTCGATCGTGTCCTGGTGCAGATGACCCAATGCGCGACCTATCAATGTGATGTAGACACCGCCATATATGGTTCCGCACTGCTGACGGTGGTAATATGTTGCAAAGTACTCGGCGAGGCAGCGCACGAGCTGGCATGTACGACCTGTAATCAGGCAAAACAGATAGCAAAGATCCTGTAAGGTGCACCACGCGCGGCTTCTGCCACGTCCAGCTATCAACGTGGCAATCAACCAGTGCATATATCGGATGAGAGGGTCGCATATGCGACCAACTCTCGCCTTGGTGTCTGTGAAGGAATCCTCGGCGAAATGAAGCCACCATGCACGCAAGGTGGAATCATCAATCTCAGTAATCCCCACTGTGTACAGTAAACAACCGAAAGAGTTCAAATAGAGAATGCGGATGAAGAAAAACACGAATGAATTCGAAATGTCCGTTCGATATATATATATATATATAATTTAGGTAATCTTACGTCGTTTCAAAGGTTGTACGAGAGTGAAATTTTAAAATCTTTATACGTGTCGTATATATCTACACGTGGCGTATATAACCATCTTCGGTACACTCACCGGAATTTAAAACCAATTATTGTCCTTTATACGTCACGTACAGCATTATACGTGGCGTATAACTTTTCAGGATGTCAGGATGCAGACTGTTCCCCTCATAAAATTGCCCTTTATACGCCACGTATAACACTCTACGTGGCGTACAACATCCCATCATTGTGCCAGGTGTCAGTATTGATTGTACGAGGTTTTGTACATGGCGTATAGTACTCTACGTAGCGTACAACACCCAACCATTGTCCAGAATGTCAGTGCAAATGTTGTTGTACTTGTCGTAGGGCTCTCTACGCCACGTATAGATACGTGTACGTAGCGTAGGGTACTATATGACACGTACAAAGGGTGTGAAAATATAGAATTGGATGTGAGATTAACACAACCCTTTTATATGCATCTAGACATTCAAAATGCGTAGCGATGAAATGAAGTTTGCTTTTGTGATGTTTTCATAATCAAACATTTAATCAATCCAAAAATCAATTTTTAGTGTACATCTTATAATTATTTCTTTGAACGGTAACAGTCGCGAGTTGGTTTTTTTGTTGAAGATTCAGCTACAATAGAGAAAAGAATTAGCTTAGGTTCACAGCCGAAAGAATCACAAGAAGAAGATCTTGTGGAACAGGATTTGATTCTGCAAGCGGTTCGGTACGAACGAAGAAATTTCGAACAAAAGGGTCGGAACTCGCCGATGTCTCTCTTCTCCATTAGAGCTCCAAAATAAATTCCCAAAAATACCCTGTCCAAATATGCGACTCTATAGGGAGAAAAATAAAATAAAAAGAAAGAAAATAAAATTCATAATGGTATTCTAGAGACGTTTTGCAATTAATTACCTTAAAATACGTATTAATTATTTATTAATTCTGAGTGGAATTGACGCCATATTTAGCATATATAACTATTCTAGGTTGAAAAAAATCAAATATGCTTTCTTTTCTCTCGATCTTAGATAGGGATTTCGAGGATCAACTTTTTATAACATTTTTAAAGCATTGCTACAAGAGTCACAAACACCACTGCAGGCTGCATTACTTCAATTGATTTAGAACAATATATAGAACCAGGAGTAAATTAATTAAATAGAGGAAAAAAGTAGCAGCTAGAAACCTAAATTATGCAGGCAAATAATATATGGTCAGTTTCGTAAATAAAAAAATTTCTGGTTTGGCTTCGTAAGAAAATAATAATTGGCAAACTCTTTCTCATCGTATGCTCCATTGACGAAGGTTTTGTAGAGCCAGGGAGGTGACTTCCCTACTCTTTTTCAGTCCATAATGGTAATTTTTCGGTCGAAACATTATATTTAGTTAAAAATAGCGGTTTTGACTCTCCTCGCTTTAAAAATTAACATTTATATATACTAGGTCCTGTAAATTTTCGCTTTCTCTTTCAAAGCGTCCAAGCTCCGCCACTTGTATTGCTTTTCGGTTCAACTTATTTATTCTTGATATCAAATTTGATTATTTATTTCATTCATTTTCACATGTATCGATAGTAAACAATGAAAAATTATTACCAACAATAATGAAAAAAAACAAAAAAAAACATGTAGTTAAACTGTTAGATACAGTGCAACAAGATAGAAACCAACAAAATTATCCTTCAGGTCACCAGGAGTCATTTGGCCATGGTTATCCATTCTTTGAACGTCTTTTTCTTCACTAAGAAAATAAAGAAATTAAATACCAGAAGTTTTTTCTTAATTTGTCAAAAAAATCCAAAACTTGGACATTATGTTCAACTAGGCGGATTAATCGGCCGATTAATCGTTAGTCCCCTAAGACCGACTAGGCCCGACTATCCGATTAGGCCGATTAGTTGGCTGATTAATCCCGAACAATCCCGATTAATCCCTAGTCCCCATCTCACCGACCAACTAGTGCCTAGCGATTTCTACAACATTGGTTCTATGCAATTCAAAATTCTTAAAAATGAAGCTAATATTCTTAAATATTAAGAAAATGTGGCCTTAGATGCTATATAAACCTCATATCCCCCGTCAATTAAGATGCACCCAAAGAAACCATCATGGATCGTTCAATCATATGTGTACCTCATATTCGAACCTTTTATCAGGCCTGGGTGAACCGTCTAGACCAATACCTTCAAGAGCTTATCCACCAACTCAGATTCCCAGAACAACAAGATGAATCCAAACTTGAACAACTAGTTAGTGATGTAATGAATCACTTTAATGAATACTCCCTTATAAAAGAACAAGTGATGGATCAGGATGTGTTTGTTGTGATATCACCACCTTGGATCACTTCCTATGAGCGAACCTTCTTATGGTTAGCTGGGTCCAAGCCCACTTTAACCATGCATGTGTTGAAAAAATGTGGGATTGAGTTTAGCACCGAACAGACTGAGAAGTTAGAACAACTGGTGGCTGAGATCAAGGAAGAGGAGGGTGGGGTTAATGAGAGGCTAGGAAGGTTAGAGCAGCAGCTTGTGTCACCGCGCATTCTGGCTCTGGCTAGAATGGGCGTAAGGGAGTTTAATGGTATGATGAATGAAGCAGACGCTGTGATGGACCAACTGGCGGAGGAAATGGAAGTTTTGGTTAGATGTGCGGATCGTCTGAGGGAGAAGACGCTGACGAAGGTGATGGACATGCTTACAACTGCTCAAACTGTGAGGTTCGTGGCTGGTATTGTGCAGGTTCAGTTGAGGATTAGGAGGTGGGGCTTGATTTGGGATGGTGAGGCCAGTACTGATGATGCAAATCTTGCCTAATGAAGTCTGCTACTCTAGCATGATGGTATCTTATCACCTGTAAAACATAGTGTTTGTGAAATAAGCATAAATCTATCGTCGTGAGACCGCGACTGATGGTGTCATCAAGCAAGTCTTTTTTCATGTTTCTTAGGGTTCATGGAGTGTTTTTCCTATAAAATATGTATGCACTTTCCAGTCTACTATGTATGGTTATGTTTTGTAATATAAAGGGGTTTTTTTTGGTTTTATTGTGAATTACAAGCAGATGTGGATGCTGTTGGAGGAGGTCCAAACTTACCCTAATTATTAGCTTTCTTTTGCCCTAGCTATTCAAGATTGTAGCAATAAATCAATATATGAGCTTAAACTTACAAATTTTATAAATAGATAGTTTTTTTTTAATATTTAGATTTAATTACATCAGAATATCAGAAAAAATAATCAAAAACAATATTTAGAATCTTTTCAAGACAGTTATCAAAAGAAAATCCAAATTATATGTTAATTGAATGAACTGTTGGAAAAGAAAAAGAAATAAATTTTCCTAATTAAGCCCATTAGCTAGAAATCTAAAAATATGTCCTTAGTGTAAGTTGATACCTAGGATTAATCACAATCTCCATCAGCATGACACCATTAATTAGCCACTTGCTTTCGTTCCCTGTTACTCTTTATCCTCCTGAGCTGCAATAATGTCAAATATACATGCTGATACAAAGAAATATTGTTTTAATTAGCTTCTGTCCTTATGATACATACTAATAATTATAAAGTGATTTGCAGGGAGAAGGAAATCTACTAAATTTATTATAATTTCATCAACTTATATTATCATATATTACACATATGTTTACATTACAATATGCGCGTATGCACACACATATCAAACATCATCATCATATCATCAACCGTTGCAACCTTTTGAGGAGTCGGTTAATGATATTAAAGTGTCTGAATAATGTTACAGTTAATAACTAAAATCAGAAATCAACTTAAGCAAAGGGTTTGAGAGAGTACTGTGAGAGCAACAAATGTGAAGTTATGGTGCAATTGCAAAATGAGCTCAACAGCAGATTTTTGTTGAATCTGCACGCGACACTCCTTCTCACACGCGGATCTTCTCCTAGCTAGTGCCACATTTGTTTCTTTTGTTTTTGGGATATCGGGTTACCACCAAATATAGGTCGATTTGTCGGTAGAACAACCATTAATTCAGGCCTTATATATCCACTGCTATGTTTGTCTATGTTTATCAATTAGTTTCGTCTGATTTATTGCTGTGGCAGAAAACAGAAAGGTAATGATAGAGAAGTTTAATGTGAATGAATTTGGTTGGTGGAAGACGCAAATTGAGGCACTACTATATTAGAAAGAATTGGATGTGATGTTTGAGGGTAAGAAATCTATAAAGATTTTACAAGAAGATAGAGAGAAGATGCATAAAAAGACTAAGGCAATGATCATGTTGTCATTGTCGAGTAATGTCATTTTTAACATCATGAAATAAACCACAACCTGTGGGATGATGTAGCCACTATCCAACATGTATGAGAAACCTTGTTACGATAATAGCCTGAATTGAAAGAGAACACGAGAGAGAGATAGAATTCGTTCAAAATCAAGCTAACCCCCAATGAAGGGATCAACCGGTTTATTAACAGAACCAACAAACTTATTACAGATTGGTCCTACACTATTACAACTTGCTATAATTGGTCCCTATCCTTTTGTATCATAACAAATACTCCCCCGATAGAAAAAATCCTTGACCACAAGGATCAATCAAGAGAAAAATCTGGAAAGCGCAATTGAAATTCATCTTTAAATTCCCACGTGGCTTCGGAAAGAGGTTGATCACGCCAATGAACTAGAACTTGGACAGCAGCTCTATTCCTTCTTTTCACCACTCTTGTTCCCACAATTGCAGCTGGTTGAAAAGTAAACCTCGGAACCCTTGGTAGCCTCACAGGATTATGCAATGGACCATGTGCCAATTTAAGTAAAGAAACATGAAATGTGGGATGTATATTGGCATCAGGAGGCAAATCTAATTTGTAAGCCACTTGACCAAATTTTTCAAGAATGAGGAAAGGTCCATAATATTTGGGAGTTAGTTTGTTGTAAGCCTGACCACGAACTGTAGACTGAACATAATTTTGCAGCTTCAAATAAACCCATTGACCTGGTTCAAATTGCCTTTCAGATCTGTGTTTATCAGTCATTTGCTTCATTCTGTGTTGAGCTTTTAACAAATTCTCCCTTAACAGCTTGATTGTTTCTTCTCTAGAAATCATGAATTCATCAACTGCTGCTACACTTGCCTCTCTATGGATATAAGGGACATGAATTGGTGGAGCATATCCATAAAGAGCTAGAAAAGGAGTAGTTTGTAAGGGAGTATGGTAATGTGTGTTATACCAAAATTCTGCTAAGGATAACCACTTATACCAAGAGTTAGGCCTATGCATAGTCATGCACCTCAAATATACTTCTAAACATCTGTTTACCACTTCAGTTTGACCATCTGACTGAGGGTGATAAGATGTAGATAAAGCCACAGTTATTCCCTGTAACTTCATAAACTCTTGCCAAAAATTGCTAAGGAAAATAGAATCCCTATCAGAGACAATGGTTGATGGCCAACCATGTAACTTGAAAACATTATCTAAAAAAACTTGGGCCACAGATTGAGCAGAAATGGGGTGTGTAAGACCCATAAAGTGGCTATATTTTGTGAGTCTATCAACTACCACAAAAATCACATCTTTACCGTGGGATTTAGGTAAACCTGTAATAAAGTCCATGCTAATGTCAGCCCAAACATTAGTAGGTATAGGTAAAGGCTGCAACAGCCCAGGAGAAGCAGCTGTTTCAGTTTTAGCCTGTTGACAAGTAGAACAATTCCTGATTGCAGCCTTGATATGCTTTAATTGCCCCTTCCAATAAAACATAGCTTTAATTCTTTGATAAGTTCCGTGAACACCTGAGTGACCTGCCATTGCAGAAGCATGCCCTAATTGAATAATATCACTCCTTAAAATAGGATCATTACCAATTACCAAAATGCCCTTCCTTTTTAATAACCCATTTGACCAAGAATAATGATGAACAAGAATGTTCTGTTGAAGCTTAGTCAGAATAGGCTGCAAATCTATATCATGAACCCAACTATCTTTAATCCTTTCAAGTAATAACGGATCAAAGGAAGAAATGGCTATTTGAAAAATTTCAGAACTTTGAAGTCTTGAAAGGGCATCAGCAGTTACATTTTCATCACCCTTCTTATAATGAATCTCATAATCATAGGCCATCAACTTAGAAAGCCAAGAATGTTGAAGAGGAGTTGTAACTTTTTGGGTCAATAAGTGTTTTAAGCTCTTTTGATCAGTCCTGATGATAAAATGACTCATTATTAAGTAGTAATGCCATTGTTTAACTGCAAACAATATAGCCAATAATTCCTTCTCATAAACTGATAAAGATATTTGTCTAGGGCTAAGAGCTTTACTGAAAAATGCAATGGGATGATTGTCTTGCAACAAAACAGCCCCAATGCCCTTTGAAGAAGCATCAGTTTCTACAATAAAAGTCTTAGACAGATCAGGTAAAGCTAAGACAGGGGCCTCACTTAAAGCAGACTTCAATTGAGAAAAAGCCATTTGAGCATCTTCATTCCAATGGAAAGCATCCTTCTTTGTCAACTCAGTTAATGGTTTAGCAATGATACCAAAGGATCTGATGAACTTCCTATAGTATCCTGCCAATCCCAAAAAACCCCTCAACTGTTTCACATTGAGTGGTGTTGGCCAAGAAATAACTGCTTCAACTTTGTGGGGATCCGTAGCCACTCCCTGTTTAGTGATAACATGGCCTAAATATTCCACCTGCTGACCCATGAAAGAACATTTAGACTGTTTGGCAAACAGTTGGTGCTTTCTCAATGTCTCCAACACAGCCCTTAAATGAGTTAAATGGTGTTCAACAGATTGACTGTAAACTAAAATGTCATCAAAGAAAACAAGAACAAACTTCCTCAAAAATAATTTGAAAGTGTTGTTCATAAGAGCTTGAAAAGTGGCTGGTGCGTTGGTAAGGCCAAATGGCATGACCAGAAATTCAAATAACCCCTGATGGGTTCTAAATGCTGTTTTATGGATATCTGGTTCAAACATCTTAATCTGATGGTAACCAGACCTTAAATCCAGCTTAGAAAAAATAGATGCACCATGAAGTTCTTCTAAAAGTTCATCAATCAAGGGAATAGGGAAGCTATTCTTGATGGTAGCATCATTAAGCTGTCTATAATCTATACACATTCTCCAAGATCCATCCTTCTTTTTTACTAGCACTACAGGGGCTGCAAATGAACTTGTGCTACTTCTAACCACACCAGATTCAAGTAATTCAGCAGTCATCTTTTCTATCACATCCTTTTGTAAGGATTGATATCTATAAGGCCTTAGATTGATAGATTTAGTCTCATCAATCAATTCAATCTTGTGGTCACAAGGCCTAGAGGGTGGTAAGGATTTAGGTTCAGCAAAAACATCCTTAAATTCCTCTAATAAAGTAGCCAACTGTTGATCAGCTACAAAATTAGAAATAGTGGAATCTTTGATAGAAGTACCCTCTAAATGATACAATTGTAAATTGTACATTTGTGATTCAACTAGTTGAGTGGAAGATCCCAACAGTTGATTCATTTTTTCGAGAGAACAAAGACTTACATTGTTATTATTGACTCCTTTCAGCACTTGGTTTTGGCCATTGACTTGGAACTCCATAGTCAATTTTTCAAAATTCCAAAGAATATCCCCAAGAGAAGTCAACCACTGAATACCCAGTACCATATCATAATTGTCCAAAGGAATAAGGAGTACATCTGCTTTGTACCATAACCCTTGCATCATCCATTTAAATTCTGGACACAACTTGACACATTGAATACGGTGACCATTAGCTACACTAACCTTCATAGTTGGAACATCTTGTGTGACCACATTAAGTTTTATAGCCAGCTTTTCATTAATAAAGTTGTGAGTTGACCCTGAGTCAACCAGAATATGTAGTGTTCTAGTGCCAAATGACCCAATTACCCTCATGGTAGAAAATGAAGGAATTCCACACAAAGCATGTATTGAAATCTGAGGGTGGTCAATCACAGTTTCAGTGGGTTGTTGGGTACAATCCACCACTTCTAAATCCAAATCATCATCATCATTAATCTCAATGGTGAATAATTGTCTGTTTTTACATTTATGAGTAGGGGAATACTTTTCATTGCAAAAGAAACATTCCCCTTTTGCCCTTTTATCATCAACCTCTTTAGAAGACAGCCTTCTTACATTTTTTAATCCTGGTTTAGGATTAGGGAGTAAGGGTAAAGAAGGAGTACTTACACTTGGTGCTGTTTTTGAAGTTGAAGCCAGAGTTTGATTGTAGGTCGAATTAGAACTGCTGGTATGAAATTGTGATTTCTTGGACCCAAATAAAGTGTTGAACACATTATCTTGTTGTTTAGCCATCGCATGTGCTTCCCTTAAAGTTCTAGGTTTAAAAACCTTAACCAAACATCTAATTTCTGGCTTCAATCCCCCTACAAACAAGCTAGCAGCATACTCTTCCGGTAGAGTTACTTTTGTCATCAAAACATCAAAAGCATTACTATAATCTTGTAAAGAACCTGTTTGTTGCAAATTCTTGAGTTCTTCTATTGCATCTTCCCAAGGGGTTAATGAAAATCTTGTTGTTACAGATCGAACATATTCATTCCAGGTAATCTGTTCGATTGGCCTATTTTGACTAGCAAAATAGCCTTGATGCCATTGCAATGCCAACCCTTCCAAATGAATGATGGCATACTGAACTTTCAATTCTTCTGGAGTACGATCAACCAAAAAAAATTGGTTACATTTGAAGATCCAGCCCTCAACATCATCTCCTTTGAATTTTGGAAAATCTAATTTTCCAACCCTTGCCAAACGCTGCTGATCGTTTCCATTCACAAACCTACTTGTCGAAGCGTGTGAATCATTGATCCTTTGCAGACTCTCTATTATGGTTTGCATCTGTCTTGTAAGCTGCGCAATCGCCTCCTGCGATCCTTGAATTGATTGGCCTTGTTCACGAACAGTTTTTTCTAATTTCTCCATTTCACCCTGTCTTGTAATTGTCATTCACTTGATTGCCAACAATCAAGTGTTTCGCACTCGAATTGAAGAAAAAAAAAAAGGCAATTCGAAAGGGTAGGATATGAGTGCGAATAGCGGGTGATCAGAATATCTTTGCGATACCGGAATTGTGATCGGAAAAGGTCCCGGAGCTCGAATCGAGATGAGCTCTGATACCAATGTTACGATAATAGCCTGAATTGAAAGAGAACACGAGAGAGAGATAGAATTCGTTCAAAATCAAGCTAACCCCCAATGAAGGGATCAACCGGTTTATTAACAGAACCAACAAACTTATTACAGATTGGTCCTACACTATTACAACTTGCTATAATTGGTCCCTATCCTTTTGTATCATAACAAACCTTCGGCAACTAGTAAGGTTTACATAATCTGAGAGGTTGCGAATACTAGGATGAGTGAGTTCTTGCCTAGTTTAGTGTTTGTGAATATTAGGTTTGATGATGAATTTTAAAACCTTTTGTATTCATCTTGATTACCTAAGACTCGGTTCAAAACCATGATTGTGGCTAGCAACTCAATAGAAACTAGTAAGTTTATGACTAAGAATATTCAAGATCTTATTCTCAAAGAGGATATATGGCATTTATATGTATCTTGAAGACTTTGGTTAGAGAAGAGGACAAGACAAGAAAGAATAAACGTGAAAGTTATCAGGGTAGCAGGAGGACCTATTGAAGGCTCTGAAGGATGTGACATGTTGGAATTATAAGGAGGTATGACACCTTAGGAATAAGAATTCGATGTAGATTCTAGTGATCATTGAAACAATTAATCAATCAAGGCTAAATTAAGAACATAAGATGAACAATAATTGAATTATGCACTTGCATGTAGATCCCTTTGAACGGCTCAAATGTGAATAAGAAATGCACACAAAATACTTTATTATGTCATTACATACTGATGTCATACAATAGGGGTATTTATACACAAAGTTATGAAGGTTAACTACCAACCACCAATGGTAGTTAATTAAATAACTTAATTATAACTAACTATAACTAATTTTTAACCCATAATAACATTCGGGTTATCCAACCCAATTAACGATGCAATAACATAATTAACATTAACCAATTTTTAAGGATTTCTTGATTAATCTTTCCAACATTCAAATCCAGTTAAAGATTTTATGTTGCAGTAGATGACACACATATGCTAATGTTTGACTCTTAGTGTTCAAAGGAGTGTTGATTCATCGTTTATGAATTTTGGTCTTCGGTTCAAGCTGCCCACAACACTAAATCACCAAAAAGAATATGAAGTTAGAAGACTTTAGGATGGTATGACTAGCAAATGATGAAGATCTAAATATAATCGACATGGGTGACATTAACGTGTGTTGGGTCTAGAAAAGTCAAGATCAACGGTTAATTTGGATAGATGGAATGTAAACAAGAAGTATTATGTATTTGTTGATTAGGGAGCAACGAGTCACCGCACGAGCCACTAAAGACTCAAGTTTACGTAGACACTTGATGACCAAAAGACCCGAAGACCACAACAAATGATAGAGCTTAATTTAATATTTATTATCATTTTGTTGTATTTGTTGTATTTAGGGTTATAGGTCATGTGACACTATAAATAGAGATTATTCTCATTTGTAGAAAGCTAACCAGACAAGAGAGTGGTGAGGGTGTGCTTCAATGTAATCTTGAGATAGCTTTTCCCCATGAACTCCATGGATTCTTTATCCATAGAGTTTGAGAGCATGTGAGTGGTATGTAATGTAATCTTGTTGACTAATGAATCTTATTTCTTGACATTGTTAGTCGTTACATTACATCTCAGATTCGTTCTCAGCTGTGTTCTTCAACATCTCCACCCATCTTCAAGACTTTTTTGTTCTTCAACTGCTTAATCATCACAAATTGGGTAGGTCCTATTCCGCAACCGTTTTTACAACGTGGATACTTCAGTTGGATCGAATTAAAATTTGAGAAATGTATCAAAGGAGATCTTATGGTGACTCATGGAAAGAAAAAAAGTTTGCTATACATGATAAAGGTACCATTTGAGGGAGTGACCATCCCTGCTTAGAATGATAAAGTTTGGTATCAATGGGTTATAAGAACCAATGATCCAATGGATAAAAGTTTCTCTAGAGGATTACTTTTTTAAAAAGGAGAGTATTGATAGTTCTCAAGGCATCTAAGGAACCAACAATTAGTTACAGTGAGAACTGGTAGGGACAGAGAACGAGTCAGGGGTAGTTTCAGCTATGACTAACGGTTGAAGCTCGATGGGTTCAATAAGTACAATTAGGATCATGATTGAGCGTAAATGAAAGTATTGAACGCCTTCAAGTGAGAGATTGTTAGGTCTCGTAGATCTTAGTTAGGTCAGGGTAGATCAAAGGAAACAAGAGGAAGGACATTTAGCCCTAACCCTAGAGTACTTGTTCTATTTTTGTTAACTTTGATTTCAATTTTTATATATTGATACTTGTAATGTTTTGCATCATAAAAGCAAAGCATTACATCTCACAAAAACATTTGCTATGGAGAAAGCTGATCCAAAGTTACTAGCTACCAAAAGGTGGTGTTTGCTAAAATTGTTAGATGATACCAAAAGAAATCATAGGTAAAAGAAGAATAGAATATTAAGATAATGATTAGGATTATTCATATATAAATATTTTTTTAATAATCTTACTGAATATTCATATTTAAATATTTTTTTAATAATCTTTGTTATTTATTAATCCTTGTATCTCATTAAAATGTGAACACAATTTTACAAAAGAACAAGTATATATAATTGATCCAGCAAACATCTTAACTTGTATACACAAGTTGGTTTTAAAAACAGCTATTTCTTTTCATTTAGTTGCAAGTTGGATTCAAGAAAACAAAATTCAAATAGTTAACCAGTTTATTATAAAGTCTTGTCTATAGTTTTCTGCATTAATCTGATCATCTTTATCTTTTTATTTTATCATAGGAGTCTTTAAAATTAACATATCATCTTTATCTTTTATACTAATCATTTCATCATCATAAAACCATAGTCCATGTATATATCTCCTAAATATATTAAATTCCAGATGTAAGCCTTATATATGCATCAAGTTAACCGACCCATAAATTAAAACACATACAATTTACATCAAACAAGCAGAGGATCGATAACAATTAATAAACAAATTTATTTTCTACGCACCTTAGTTAATGGATAGATTTTACTACCCATATATATCTTAAACTTTATTTAGGGTTGTTTAAAATATAATTGGAAATAATTAAATTTTAAGATACTTAACCTCATGCAAAATTAACTAGGGTTTGAATAAAAAAAATATACCCACCTGAAATGCAGATTATTTGGAATATACGCCTCCATCTTTATCATTCAAACCCACCATTGAAGTGCCACATTACCATTAATTAATCATGGTAAGCATAGACTGCAGTGAGTAGCATGACGGGTTACCAAACCCGTCGCTGACCGACCCGAAGCACCGATGTTTCAAAATTCCGATCAAATAGTTCGTCTTCATTGATAAAATGTGGTCACTTGACACCTTATGAACAACCCAAGAAACCGAACCCATTTCGTCAGTTTCATTCTCCAAACATCATCGTCCCCACTGGTGCTAAACATGTTGAATCTTGTTCGCTGGAGACACATGTCGGTGGGGTGGTCGGTCGAAACCCTAGTTTTTTTGGTGCAACGCCACAAAAATCCTCATTTTTTTCTTATTATTTTTCTTGTTTATTATTCCTCCGGAAATTAAGAACTTAATCACTCAAATCAGGGTTTTTTTTTTTGTTTTTTTCCTCCAATTATCTCGATTTTTTTTAATTATCTTTTTATTCCGGTTAAACAGATTCGTAGTTGCAAGTTGCAACAATCTTAGATTCTTTATCTAAATTCAAATGTAAATCTAATTAATAAATTAAAGGCATATAATTTTTTGTTAGATTAAAATATACCTCGTACTAATTAAATGCAGAGACGTAATCTAAGCGGCGGATCTAATACCATGATATCTAGGGTTACAGAAAGATCAAAAAAAAAAATGAAAAAAATGGGGCCCTCTGGTTACGAAAAATTGCCAAATGGCCCTTGCAGTATTAACTAATTACATTACATACTATCAATAAAGAACTTGTCACAATTCACAAACAGTAAACAATATTATTTTCTGGTGTTATTTAGAAAAGGCGTTCCATTAACAAAACATGTGTATATATTTACCTCATTATTACTAACTAATAAAAGAGTATAACTACACACCAATGTTATTACCATAATTCGATCTACTTATAAATTTTTTCTCATCCAACTGTTGATACATTTTTTTCATATGGATGTAAAAATGATCCATCATTTTTGTCAAAATTTCTATATTTTTAAAACCTCTAATATGTTATTCCCCTCTAATCGTTCATTCTTGACTACTATCTCTTATTCAATATTGTTTATATTTTTGTAAAATATATTTCGTATGTATTAGAATCATATATATTGGTGGTTTTAAACTATCCTTTGAATTTTAAAGTTTTCAATATAATCAACCCGTATAATACAAGCGTATTTAATATATTGTTACGTGTGTGTATATATGTATTTAAATGAAAACCACTAATTAATTAAACTGTTGAGAAAAAAAACTATTTATAATAACATGATTTTGAAGACAAAAAAATCTTGTGGCTATAAATAGTTACTCACTACAAGGAAAGTCACCTGTAGCGACGACAAATGTCGTCGCAATAGCCTCAGAATGTTGTCGCTATAGCCTATAGCGACGACAGGTCGTCGCTGGTCAGTCGTCGCTATAGGTTAGTCGCAATAGCTCAGAAAAGTCGTCGCTACAAATGTCGTCGCTACAGATTAGCCTATAGCGACGACATGTCGTCGCAATAGGTCTCTGACACATTTTCTTTTTTGATTTATTTTTATTATGGTAATTATTTAAAAAAAAAATTTTTTTATTCGAAATTAGCTATAGCGACGACGTGTATTCGCTATAGAACATGGTCAAAAAGTCAAACATAGAGCTATAGCGACGACATGTCGTCGCTATAGATGAAAGTCAAAAAGTCAGACTTTGATCTATAGCGACGACAGGTCGTCGCTATAGCAAAAGTCAGACTTTGATCTATAGCGACGACAGGTCGTCGCTATAGCCCTACAAAAAAAATTCAATTTTTTTTTTGTTTTCTGTAATTTCCAGTTTTTAAACCTGTTTAATCAACAATAACAGTTTTAACCTGCTGCAAATAAGACTTTATCAAACATCAAAATACATTCACATTCATGTTTACATCCAAATCTCAAAGTTATCAACCAACCAAGCATAACAAGTTTAAGTTTGTTTATCAACCAACCAAGCATAACAAAGTTATAAGTGTTTTAAAATCCACAACTTCATCTATTCTTCTTCATCTTCATCGTCATCGTCATCTTCTTCTTCCTCTTGATCTTTTTCTTGATTTGTTTCGAATCCAGGATAGTAGAAGGAGCTAGAGCCTTGGCCTCCTTGCATTGACATCAACTTGTTTATTTGTTGTTGCATCATTGCATTGATGCGTTGTTGCTCCTCCCAGCGAGCATTTGCCTCAGCAAGTTGTTGTTGTAGCTCATTTGCTGCAGGATAGTACATTTGTGGAGGCAGGTCTGGGGTTATACTTTTAACTTTTCTTCCAACGCCCCTTACGTGCCCACGCCGCTCACCTAATGAGCGCTGCAGCACTTCCACTTCATCTACCGGTGTGTCATCACCACCGGATGTGGATTTTGCTTTGTTTAATTATTCAGTAATATTCTCCTACATTAAAAACACAAGACAAACATATGTTAAATATTTGACAAAAATCCGTCAGCATAACTGCTGTAAAATGACTACCCAAAATGTATACTAAATGGCAACAAATCCTAATTCAAAAACTATAATTCCCAATTCAATCAACAAATATCTAACAATTCATGTTCACCCATCCTATATATTAAAAGGCAACTTTCAAATAAAGTTTAAATGAGTAAAAGATAATACTATTGAACATCTATTACTTACCCAATGTTGCTCGGCCAATTGATTATACCATCCCGAGCTTCCCTTAAAATGCATATCCCTCCAGCCTTCCCTTAAGACCGTTTAAAAAATCCGGAGATCTCCGGTTTCGTAATGTTATCCAACTTTTATCAACTTCCATGTTAGTATGAAATTTATAAACACATAAACATAAACATGCTTATAAAAAGTCAATGTTACAAAGGAAACATAAACAAGACATACAACATATCTAAACATATGCATACAAATGAAATTCATTTATCACATAAACCTAAACATGCATATCTAGATGAAATTTATAAACTCATAAAGATAAACATACTTATAAAAAGTCAATGTTAGAATTCAAATGAAACAACACATACAACATACCTAAACATATGCATACAAATGAAATTCATTCATCACATAAACCTAAAATTGCATATCTAGATGAAATTTAAAAACACATAAAGATAAACATACTTATTAAAAGTCAATGTTACAAATTCAAATGAAACAACACATACAACATACCTAAACATATGCATACAAATGAAATTCATTCATCACATAGACCTAAACTTGCATATCTAGATGAAATTTATAAACACATAAACATAAACATACTTATAAAAAATCAATGTTAATAATTCAAATGAAACAACACATACAACATACCTAAACATATGCATACAAATGAAATTCATTCATCACATGAACCTAAACATGCATATCTACATGAAATTTTATAAACACATAAAAATAAACATGCTTATAAAAAGTCAATGTTACAAAGGAAACATAAACAAAACATACAACAAACCTAAACATATGCATACAAATGAAATTCATTTATCACATAAACCTAAACATGCATATCTAGATGAAATTTATAAACACATAAACATAAACATACTTATAAAAAATCAATGTTAATAATTCAAATGAAACAAAACATACAACATACCTAAACATATGCATACAAATTCTAACCTTAAGTTAACACAAGTTAAACATCTACACATTACATAAACATAGACTTACACACATACATAAATTCATATCTTAATTTAGCTCAAATCATTTAACTTGATGTTTTCTAACATACACACATAACATAAACATAAATATACAACATACCTAAACATATGCATACAAATTCTAACCTTAAGTTAACACAAGTTAAATATCTACACATTATCCTTAAATTACATATACTAATATCCTTAAATTTACATAAATTGCATATTGTAATTATATATCCAACATAAAAATACATACCTAAATTCTAATCTTAACTTAACATAATAACCCAACATATATACTAATAATCTAACAAGAACATAAAGAAATGTGTTTCATCAATAAATAATATCAAAGAAACATGTTTCATCAATGAATAATACATCACTAACCATTTTTTTACATACACAACAATTAAAACACATTAAAGTTTCAAAATTAACATACCTCTCTTGAATTAAGGTTCCAAAAATCTTCAACACGAAATCTTTTCTTGCATAATCACATACATCAACAAAAATATGAAAAAAAATTAGTAAATAAATTCATATGAAAAAACAAATAAAAAATTACAGAAAAAAACCATACCAACGAAGAAGTGAAGGATCCAACAATTTATTATCACCAAATCAAACCTATCAACATACAAAATTCATGAACACTTGAAAATATATGAAAAAAAAAAGAAAAAACATGAAAATTTAAGAAAAAACACATACCTAGACAAATGAGATGATCCAAATCTTCCTTTTATCACGAAATCGGCAATATATCAACCAAATAACTCGAAATCGCCTCTCAAAATCGAAAAAATGAAGTTTGGGTTGAGTTTCTGCGAAAATGGAGTTTCTGCGAATTTTTGGGTATATGTAGCCTATAGCGACGACATGTCGTCGCTATAGGTCAATATCGAAACCGACGCGCGCAATAAATGCACTGACAAAAAAGTACTCTGCCATCTTCCAACCCTATAGCGACGACATGTAGTCGCTATAGGTAATTTAATTTTTTTTTTGATTTTTCAACCTATTTAAATCTGTTAAAAAAAATTAAAAAAAATAAAATAAAATATTTCGGCTATAGCGACGACATGTAGTCGCTATAGTTATTTCCCAGAACCGCCAAACTTTCGGTCAAAACGCGCCTTTTCGATCAAGACCTATAGCGACGACATGATCAAAAAAATGAAAAAGTACTTTTGATCTATAGCGACGACATGTCGTCGCTATAGGTCAACCTATAGGAACGACAACAGGTCGCCGCTATAGCCAACGTCCCTTTAGATACCTTTTCTTGTAGTGACTTCAGTTAATTACTAATATTGGTTATCAATCAAAAATCATTATATATATATATATATATATATATATATATATATATATTATTGGGTGTAATGTTAATTTATTCACCGGCTAGCAAATTATAAGGTCATGTGTAGTGGTAATGCCCTATCACTTCACACATGCACCACGTACGTAGGTGTCACACAAACAACTAACACCATCACCCCCTCATCACTCCACGTAATCACCATATGTGTTATCATATATCACCTCTTCATCAAGCACTCATCACTCATTCTTTTTCCCCTTTCTTCTCCCTTCATGCCGTGACCACCCTCACGCATGTGCTCCTCACACCTCTGTGTAGTGGTGGGAGGGCGCCATGAGGAAGTGACCGGCGCCATGAGGAAGTGACCGGCACCACTCACGCCCACATCACGCTCCACTACACATAGCCTAACCCATAACAAATTACATCACAAGAAAGGAGCATTGAAAACACCAACATTTGGAACAATGTATAAGGAAAAAACAACCAAACTATATATTATAAATAGGACTCAACCTCAGAAGGCCCATGTGAAGCTATGCTTTGATTGATTTATTTTGTATTCATAGAAAACCAAGGAATTTGATATCTTAAACAATATACGTACTATTCAGAAAACCGAGCTTGTCAGATTATCGTTTCATTACTGGTTTTTCAAAGGACACCAACAAAAAATTTGATGAATAGCTGCATCATATCATTTTCTGCTAGAACTTATCCACTATCTCATGGATCTCCAACAAGTCTCAAAAGTTAAAAGTATAAATTAGGTTTATTTTAATCTAATGACCAACGGCACACCAAACATGATTAACAATAAGACATGATGAGGTGAACAAATGTTTGACAAACCCTTAGAGTTCATGACATAGGGCACATGAGTGCAAACCAACCTGGACCTTGTGCAAACCAACCTGGACCTTGATTCATTGTCGTCTGAGACTTGTCCCTTAACTTACATTCAACACTTGACCAGTTTTGAAATCAGGTCACCGGTAGGTTTGGTTGAGTTTGGTCACACTCTCCCGTATCCAAATTCGCGCGGCAGAGTCTCCCAACGTTTTTATCCATGAATAACGCATAGCAAAGCAGCGCCCAATACACCGGCAACTCTTAGTACATTATATATCATCATCTAAAGCATCCAAACGAAGATTTTTAAAAATCTTTCCAGATTGCAAAAAACCCAATTTTTTTAGTATAGACAAAGATGATGATGATGCTCATTTTCTTGGTAGGGGATGAGGAGCAAAGACCCTACCTAGCAGGTTTGAAAATATTTTGATTAAAAATTTATTAAAATTTTAAATATGAAATTCTGATGTAAAATTGGAATAATATTTGGTGCAAATTTGAATTTAAAATACAACCACCCGAAGATAGATTCTGGCAGTGTTGAGTATAGTCAATAGAAGTTAGCCATTTAGAAAAATATAATAATAATCAGATAACATGACACCCCTAAATACGTCATTTTAAATGATTTAAGGAAGTATATATATTTGCATTAACTGTTATTTAATATAGTATAATATCATGCAAGCTTATAATAAGGTATCTAGTATATAATAATTAACCAAAGGTTTGTTGCCTACTAGAATCTGAGTTCTGAGTGTATAATTGATGAATTTTTTTTTATGAGGGTAAGGATTTGGGTATTACAATAAACAATAGAGTTATATTAGAACTTGAGTAGATTATAACTGTTTAAAAAACTAGCAAACAATATAAAATAATACCATATAATGATACATTTTATGCAAATTTGTTTATACAATAATGAATTTTTTTAGATTGTTTTGTAAAAGTTAAAAAAAAATAAATTATAAAAAGATAAAAAGAATCGAAGACTAATATTGATATTTACAAGCCCAAAATTAAAAGTCGGGTAAGGAAGAAAATACTCAAATCCAAGATGTTAGGATAGGGTTGTAATGTAAAGTGGGCAGGATAAAACAGCAAAAGTAAATGGGCTGATTACTGAGCTAAACAGAAGAGACGACAACAACAATGGGCCGATATCGGTAGACGGGAGACGGCAACAACAATGGGCCGATTAGACAGATTGATAAATGGGCTGATTATTGAGCTAAACAGAAGAGACGGCAACAGCAATGGGCCGATCTCGGTAGACGAATTGATGACTATTTTTGAAACCCACAAGATTTAACAGCAACATGCCAACATGGCAGCATAGAGATGGGCAAAAAAACCGGTTCCTAACCCGAACCCGATTTTCAACCCGGAACCGGTTCCAACCCGGTCAGTACAAGATCCGGTTTCAACCCGATTGAACCCACCGGTTCCTAACCGGTTCCATATTCAAAATTTTCAGGCGGGTACAAACCGGGTTCAACCCGAACCGGTTCCAACCCGGTCCAACCAAAACCAGTTCCAACCCGTTTTGAACCCGGTAGATTTCTTTTTTTTTTTTGTTCTTAAGAATTTTTTTATTTGTGTATGCATATTTTTTTTTAAAATTTAAAAAAATTTTTTTTCTTAAACCGAACCCGGTTTGAACCCGGTAGGTGTACCCGGTTCTGGACCCGACCGGACACTACCCGGTTCCACCGGTTACATATCTGGAATATTGAAACCGGTTCCAAACCGGTTCGGGTTCGCCTCAAAACCGGTTCCGCCGAACCCGATCCATTTTTGAACCCGGTTTGCCCATCTCTACGGCAGCATGCCAACATCTAATATCTCAATTGCGGTTCCACAAAAAAAATTCTAAAATCATATCATCGATTAGTCTTCGTATTTCTTAACAGCGGTATAAGCAGTTCATGGTTTATTGTTGGTTTTAGAACCAAATATGTAGAAAGAATGTCATATATAATATAAACTCTCATCATTTTGAGTTAATAAATTTGATAACTTTTATCACTCATTCACATAAAGTTGATTTTGATTTACTAAATATTTGGTTTATTTGTTGATATAATCATTACTACGGTTGGTTCACTTGAGCTTGCGCGTGTGAGTGTTTTGAGCTTACTTCTAAGCTAGAATTAAGAGCTTAATGGATTTTTAAGTGTTTTGATGTTTATAAAAGGTATACAATTGTAGAGTAAATTATCAAGATAATCTACATGTTTTAATAATATTTCACTCTTGGTCCATATGTTTCATAAGTTTTCCCTATAGTCCAATACTTTAAACAATTATAACACATATTGTCCTTATGTGAGGGTAATTTGGTGACCTAGGTCAAGTGTGTGAGGGTAATTTGTTTACCAAAAGACCATACGTGTTACAAATGTACAAGTTTTGGGACCATATGTGTAATTTATAAAACATAAGAACGAAAAGTGAAATAATAGCAAATCACATGTACCATATAAGTAATGGGGAAGGTTCCCCTAAAAAGTCTTTTTTGCCTAAGAAGGCTAAGAAGGATGTTTAAAAACTCGAAAACCGACCCAAACAAACTTCGATTGAATTCATTTTTACATCATTGGAACCGGCTTGTAATTCCCTAAAACCTAAACCTTAAACCATAAACAATATCCCTAATAATGAAACAAAAATTATAAAAACAAAACCTAAACCTAAAGATAAAATCTAAAAGCTAAAAAAAGATGCCCTAAAATCCAAACTCTAAATCTAATTATTAAAGACAAAACCAAAAAGCAAATATTGTAGGGTTCGATGAGACGGTTCCAATGACATCGAAATGAGTTCAATCGGAGTTCGTTTGGGATGGTTTTAGAGATTTTTAAAATCCTTTTTAGCCTTCTTAGGCAAAATAAACTTTTTATTTGATCCTTACCCTATAAGTAATTACTCTAAGTGTTATGATTCAACCAATATTCCAATACATATTATTTATACTAATGGGGTAAAAACTGTAAAAAAAAATAATAATAATCCTAGAACGGCTAAATTCAATTGTAACGGCTGGTTGGTTACCAACAACTAGAATTTGTTTTTAAACCGGTCTGTCAAACTAATTTGAGTGGCAAGAGAGAGAACCGGTATAAAAACTGTTGGTTTGGTTTGGATTACGCTATTTATCATCGAGCCCTCATCACTCCACGTAGGCGTTACGTAGGTGTCACATAATCAACCAATATCATCACTCATTTATCACTTCACGTCATCATCATGTTGTTTTATCATCACCCCTCATCAAACCTCAATCACCCCCTCCTTTTTCTCCTTTCTGTGAAGGCCCTCACGGGTTTGCCATCACAAGGTGGTCACGGGTTTGCCATCAAAAGGTGGTCAAACCTCCATCACCCCCTCCTTTTTCTCCTTTCTGTGAAGGCCCTCACGGGTTTGTCATCACAAGGTGGTCACCCTCCTATGTGTAGTGGTGGATGTGGGTGATGAGGACGTGATGGAGGGTGATCAAGCCCTCCTCACACCTCATAATACATGTTTTTAAAGCCTGTTTGCTTTGGATCAGTTTGATTCATCGAATCGGGTCAGCCTCCTACCCGTTTTTTGACATTATTACCCTTTCTGTATAAATCGATATGTGTGCATAAGAAACCTGCAACAACAGAGAATCTGAATTCAAGGTACGTGGAAGAAATAGGCCCTCGCATTTCATTTCCTTATCCATGAATCATCATCAACGTACAGTCGTACACACATCAAATACACCTTCTTAACCTCCAACGGTTTGAGAGGCTATACACTAACCCCAAATTTATTTATTTTTAATCATCAACTAAATCCATATGCATATAGTTCAGTCCGTATTTTGATATCAGTTTTGGAAAAAAAAAAAAACAAACAAACTACGAAACCAAACCGATGGTTAGTTTGACGATTTCACGGTTTGAAATTGTGACACCAATTACAAGATTACACCACAAGCCAAAATCGGCTATGTTCCCCAGTTTTATTTATTTTTTTTAAACGGCAATTTCTTTTCCTAGTTTTTTTTAGCAGGAACAGAAAGGAAATAAAAGAACATGAAAAAAAAATGAAAAATTTTCCATAAATTTCCTTCTAAACTAAAAAGAAAAGAAAATTAAAGAATTTTGCATCGTTTTCTTTCATTACCTTTCCATTTTTTTCTGGAGTGAAACTATAAAATATAATATGTTTTATTTTCATTTCTTTTACCTCGTTAAATAAAACTCAAGAATTCATGCATATTTCTACTTTTCTTTAATTTCCTTTCTTTTCTCTCCGCACGTAAACTCCGATCCAATTCTATGGGAATTGCGCCATTCAAAAATTCTAAAACAGTCACAATCCATTCTTCATTTTCAACAATTCGAGAGGGGAATCGGGCATTGAAAGTAAGTGCACCCAGTTTCTTGAAGAAGATGAAAGTATAATCAACAATGGGTTCGACTCTGGTGCACCAGCACCGTTGACATTGGCTGATGTTCAAGCCGCTAAACCAAATTAAACATTGTTTGGTTAAGGACCCATGGAGGTCTATGAGTTATGTTGTAAGGGATGTGATGGTGGTGTTTGGGTTAGCCGCAGTTGCAGTTTATTTCAATAAAATGGTGGTCTGGCCACTTTATTGGATTGCTCAGTCGACCATTTCTGGGCTCTATTTCTTCTTGGGCATGATGGGCCGGTAATCAAAATTTTGTGTTTCATACAAAGATTTCATCTTTTTGGGTTGATTTTCATTCTGATTTTGATGTATGAAAGCTTCTCCAGTAATGCAAAACTTAGTTGGTCATCTACTTGATTATTCAATTCTCGTACCTTACGATCCATGGTATGCTTCATTTCCTTCAATTGATTGATTTGTAGTGTTTTATCTGTTTTACATTACTTGGGTTGGAGATTGCAATTCTTGACACGACCCGAAACACAACACGAAAATAATCAAGTTTTGGGTTGGCAAGTATAACCCGTTTAAAAAACAGGTCTTGTTCGAGTTGACCCGAATTTATGACAATCTGGGTTAGGTTGAAAACTTTGACACGAATAAATATATGGGTCACGTTCGGGTTGCAAAATTCAACACACAACCCGCCATACCACAACATGTTAACCCGCCAATTCGACACGATTGACACCCCTAGTTGGAGATGTGGGCTATGCCTAGCAAAATGGGCATTTTGGGTTGGGTATTGGGTCAGAACGGGTGCGGATCAGGATGTGTTTTAAGCAAACTTAATTTGGGTTTAAATGAGTAGTTTTTTAAAAAAAACATCAATTCATCTCAATTAAAATGGGTTGTAACGAAACAAATAATTTATTTTTAATATTTTTAGTGATATTCACATCAAAGTTACTATCTGGTCAACCTCATGACTCTGATCAAAATCAATTCTTCAAATGTTTGGCATTGTGCTATGCAAGTGATGACATAATTGTTGTGTTTTCAAGTCACATATAAGCAGTTTTTAAGTGTTTAGGTATAAAGAATTTAATTGTGAACCCATTAATATCAAGAATTTGTCAAACACTCAAGATTCAAAACGGGTTGTTACTAGTTGCTCGCTTACCGGCTAGTTTATTGTAATATTTTACTTTTATGATATAATAAATAGATATTTAAGGAAAAAGCCCACGAAAGAAAAGCTCACATTTCAACCTTGAAAGCGATCTATTTCTACCAAACGAAAGGAAAGACGTCAGCACATCAAAAGTGTGTTTGACCACCATGGTTGCCTTGCTTGTGGGCTAATCCTTCACCATGGGTCCTCTTCAAGTACTTAAACTCTATGGTTACCCTTATTGGGTCAGTAAAAACAGCTTATCTTCATAGATTCATGTTCTTTCCATAATAGGTCAATAAAAACAGTTTAACAATCCTGTTTCTTGATTCAAATTCAGGGTTTTGTCATGTGGCTTAATTTGGTAACATACTTGCATCATCATTGTCCACTTTGCGCCTTGCGGTGCGCATATAATGCATATATGCGTAAGCCTTCGATGGTCAAAAGTAAAACTACACAAATTTTTACGTTATTTTACTTAATTTTTATGAAAATAATGTTAAAAGCGTTGGCTTGGTCGTTTAACCATGCATCATGAGCCGGGTGTCTCATTAGATACAACATCTCTATTTTTACGAAATAGAGATAAGGTTGTTTATATCTTAACCTCCTTAGATTCTAACTTAACTTTGCTAATAGTGAAATATACTGAGTACGATGATGACGACTTTTTTAAACCAACCATGTTATCTAATTTACATTTCGTGATTAAAAATGATAAATTTCCTAGATGGATATAACAGGAACAGAGTTGTCTAAGAGGAGGACTAACAACACTTGATCATGACTATGCATGGAGCCATAACATCCATCATGACATAGGAACTCATGTCATACATCATCTCTTCCCTCAAATACCTAATTAAAGCAGAAATATTCAAAATTTGTATAAATACATTGGGAGGCTGTTTGAAGAAAAAAAAAAGATTTTTAAAACACTTCAACTTTGATTTTTCTTTACATGAAAAAAAAAGGAACCCAGAAAACCCAACGATTGTTTTTCTTTACATGAAAATATTCAAGAATTTGTATAAACACGTTCGGAGGCTGTTTGGACCAATATTTTTATAAAAAGTACACCTAACATTTTTAAAACACTTCAACTTTGATTTTTCGTCTCTTTCGGCTATTAAATACTTTTTATATCAAATAATAAATTTAAATACTTTTTATGTACTTTGAATTAAAAAAATTAATACATTAAAAATAAAATAAGATTAAATTGCATAAATCGTTCTTTACATTTACTCATTTTATAAATGTCATCCTTTATTATAAACAGTTACGGAAAACATCCTTAAAATGAAAATTTATAATGGATTTTATCTTTAAAATTACATAAATCGTCCTTTATATTAAGAAAAAAGACAAAACCTATTATAAATTTGCGTTTTTAAGGATGGCTTATATAACTATTTATAATAAATGACATTATCCATAAAATAAGTGAATATAAAAACGATTTATGTAATTTACTCATATAATAATATTAAAAAAACATTTTACAAAAAAAAAAGAAAATAACCAAATTATTAAAAGTTATAAAATTTTGAAAAATAGTTTTTTAAAATGGAATGTTTAAACAAACAAACTTTGAAAAAAAAAATAGTGTTTAAAAATTAATAATATTATTTTATTATTTAAAATATTAAATTATATGAAATTTTAACCATATTTTATGTTACAAAATTCGTCTTATATTATTTGAATTTTATTGTTAGACTATTTATTATATTTATTTATTCTAACATTATAATACACATGATATTAACTAGTAAAAATTCCTTTGAAGATGGTTGCAAGATTTTAGTAATGGGATTCTTGGAACGACAGTCGACAAATATGTGGTCTATAAACATCATATGAGCTTTTTATCTTAACGTGTAATGTGAATAATTTGTGCTTTTTGCATGTCCTTTTTTCTAATAGTGGAGTTTGATGTATCACATGTGGTTTGGTTGGGTAGAATATTCCTAGGCCTAAAAGATACGTTAGACACATTTTAAGAATGCGTTTTAGACATGTGTTTAAGAATGTGACAACGCACATAAAAATATCAAGACTTGTGAAATAATGATATAGGTAAGGCTTATGTTAATCATTTCCTGCATACTCTATTAAAAAGTAAGAATATATTGGTTAAGTTTGTTTGAGATAACAAATTCAATTTTTTATGTTCTCGTTGCATGTTTTGTTTAATATGGCAATTACATAAAACACACATGAGTTTCCAAATTATTTTTTGTATGGGTCATTGAATCATAAAAATAAAAATATTGAACAAAAAATAAAGAAAATTTCTAAACAAAAATATTAAACATTTGGCAAATCAATACTTGCATCTTCATAAATGGCATGAATGAACATCAGGGGCACATTAAGTTTGTGCAAACATCTAAACCGACATGGTCGTCTCTGAAAAATTAGGTGTCATGCGAGTGTTAAAAATGGGCCACTATGTTTGCGTGTGTGGTAATTAGTTTGTAACTAAATATGAAGCGAGTTAATTTGTTTTTTGAAATAAATTTTAAATTGTAATGAGTTATTATGTTAAATGTTTAAGAAAAAGTTTTTCTTTAACCTTTTATAAAATTCGTAACTGGTTTAAATATATTTAAATAATTGGAACGTAAATTATATGTGTTTGTTGTAAAATAATTAATATATATAATATATACAAATGTTTTTAAAAAATTAGCCCCCTAAAAAATGAGCTCTGTGCAGTCGCACCTTTCGCATTTGCTCTAATACCCCACTGTAAACCGATTATATTGGTGATGCAATTATGCGATCGACTTCTTTAGATCATGCCTTCAAATTTGCAAGATTTTAACCACATATGTGACTCATTTACAGTCCATGTACAAATTTCTTGTCTAGTTTTGTGTTTGTTTTTTTTTTTAAAAAAATACATTGTGATAGGTAAAGACGATATTAGTTGAAGTTGTGAAAAGAAACAATTATACGAATTTTTAAAAATAATGGTATTTAAATTCATTATAAAAAAGTGTTTTGAAATATTGTGAGATCCAATTTGCAAGACAAGCATTCATAATGTGTGGGGCATAAATTTATTTTCAGGCCACTCATTAAAGAGGATGCAGACCACTCATCTTTTTTTTTCTTCATTTGTCAGCTGATTGAGACGTAAAATAAAAGCATTTTTCTGGTTGTAATTTTAATGTAAAGATAGGTCGGTGAGATGAAAAATAAAAATCAATCCAAATGGGCCTAAATTTTTATATTCCATAAAATGTCCTCTAAACAAGCGTGACGGATCTTAAAATAGTGATTCTCGCGTCCATGACATGAGTATGGGTGTTAAATGTGTCGGGTTAATAAGTTAGTCTGACACAAATCTAAAAATTTAACATGAACCTCAACAGTCAACACGGCTTGAATCCAAAATCATGTTATACATATGAACCTCATCACACATGGACGAAGGTTTATTAGGGCCGGAGGGGGCGACCGCCCCCCCTCTTTTTCCGTCCGTAGTGTTAATTTTTCGGCAGAAATATTATTTTTAGTTAAAAATAGTGGTTTCGCCCCCCCTCGATTCAAAAATTTAACATGTATTTCGGGTTTCAAAAATTTTCACCCCCCCTCTTACCCCGCTCAAGCTCCGTCACTGTCAACACATCATGAACATTGATGTGTTTATACTAGAGGTGGGCAGAAGAACCGGACCTGGAACCGGAACCGGCAACCCGAACTGGAACCGGACCCGGTCATACTCGAACCGATGTATACAAACGGGTCCGATTTTTCAGACAAATTAAAACCGAAACCGGGAAAACCGGAACTGGTTCCACCTGTATCCGGCCAAAACCCGAACCGGAACCGGCCAAAACCCGAACCGGAACAGGTCAAAACCCGGAACTGAAACCGGAACCGGGTATTGACTTTGTTGACCGGAACTAAAACCGATTGGAATCGGAACTGGTTCAAAAAAAACTCGATTTGTGCACCTCTAGTTTATACAAACATGACCCATTTGAGTCGAATTTATTTATTTATTTATTTATTTATTTTTTAATATATAAATACTTATAGAAATAAAATTTTAGAAAAAAAATACAAATATACCAAAAAGATATCATCTTTAATTATTAAATTTCATGTTATTTTTTAGTTTATACTAATGTACCCAACATAGTTAACATAAAAGATAACAAATCAAAAAATCAAATACATATAAATGAGTTAAAAAGTTTAACCCGTGAATCATCTCGATTGATACAAACCCGAACTGTATAGCTAAAAGGATTCACAGGTTCAACTGAACCTAACCCTAACCCATTGATACTAACTCAACTTGTTACTTTGTGTTAGGCTCGTGTCGTGTCAAAAATTCGCACCCTTAAACATGAGATTTCGACCTAAAACACGGGTATCCCTTGTAGTCTCTATGTCAAGCTAACAATTGAGCCTCAATTTGACTAGGTACTAACCTAACTCGGACCCATTAAGGAAAAACAATGCCGAAAACAGTGAAAAGGTTACAAGAATAAATTGAGTGACTTATCGTTCATCATCGCACTACTTGTATTATTTGCTAGAATAATTCTATGCAAGCTAATTTTAGATTAAATTAGCTGTAATGACAAGTAATTCACATTCAATAATAGGAGGCAATATTCTTCAGGATTTCTGATATAAGATTGGTTTAAAGTTTTGCCTACTTAATATAGTCACTCTCTCTTATAAAAGAGATCATATGTTCAAATGTAGGCAAGAAAAGAATAATTTGAAGTAGTCAAAACGGTTGGGTCGGGTTGGATAACGAGTCAAAACGGTTTCGGGTCAGGATGGGTGCGGGTCAGGATGGGTGCGGGTCAGAACAGGTTTTAAGCTAAATCAGTTCTGGCCTAAATGGGTTGTTCTTAAAAAAACAATAATTTAGTTTAACTTAAGATGCGTTATAAGTAAACAAATATTTTATTTGGATAATTTTTAGTGATTTTCTCATCAAATATGTTATTAATCTTTCTTAAATGTTTGAATCCATAGCATTTACATACTCTTTTGGTTACCAGTCTTGACCCGCATTGTGTTTAAGTGCTGCTCATCTCAACCCATTCAATATTGTGATGTTACCCATTTCAACCCATTATACTACAATTGTTTATCGAAACCAACTAATTTCTTTTGATTTGGGTAAAAATTGTCACCTCTATAGAGTATATTAGATCTTTCGTTCAAAAAATTGGTTTCAAGATTTTAAACATTTTAGTTGTTTAATAATTAAGCTAAAAGTGATTGATTTGGCATGGATTTGAATTGTACTTAAATTAAATTGTAACCTCTTACCTAAAAAATATAACCAATATAAATCAAATTAGTTGAATTACGAGTCAAAAAATGCATTAGATGGAGTTGGATATAATAAATTTAGGTGGCATTCAATCTAGATAGACGAAACGATGTTCCACATAAAAAAAAAAATTGTAAACAGCGGTCTGCTCTACGTTTGACTTGGTCAATGAAATCAATAAAGATCTGATTTTTTTTTTTTTTTTTTTTTTTTTGTAATCTTAAAAAAACTAGGATCGATGGGTTACGTCGTAAAACAAATGACCAAACTGAGATTTACGAAAGAGTTAGGCTACAGAAATTGAGTTATCTTTAATTTTTTTAAACAACATTTATCAAAACACCAAGGGTCAATAAAATGCTAGACACCGAAACACTTCAAGTACAATCACCAAATACAAAGACGAATTCAAGCAAATGTTCGTTCTTCAATCTCTCGGTTGCTCAAGAAGTTGGACTAGCTCCTCCTCCGACCCGGAGTGGATAACTGGAGCATTTTCTTCATCGGTGGATGAAGAATCGCGAACATAAGAATTTCTGGTTGACCATGTTCCCAACTAAGTAAAAAATCAAAACAAAACCAAACTGACAATCTACACCTAACTATTTTTTTTAATAAATCTATACAAACTTGTGAAAACTTACATACACACATATTTATTGGGGTTGGATTCAATATAAATAGATTTTTGGCTAAGAAAAGTTAAAAATCAATAAAATTTGACACATGTCATGCTTAAAACATAAAAATAGAAATCCAGTACAAAAAACAAAATATAGTAAAAACAAAGAACAAAAAATCCAGTAAAAAAAATTCAATACAAAAGAATAAATACAGTACAAAAAAACAAAAATACATTATTTTTGTAATGCGTCAAAAAACTCAAAAAAAAAAGTAAACAAAAGTGTCTCTGACTAAAATACTCTTCCACTAACTTTTTTAGTAAAACTTTGATCTCAACCACTAAATTATAGATCTAATGGCTCACAATCTGTCTCACACTTCTCACCAATTTAACTTTTTTTACTATAACTTCACCCTATAAATATAATAATGTTCAATTAAGAACAAATATTAATTGAGAATCAAAACAACAATTTATAAATAAAAGTTTCTGTTTTAAAATTAAAATAAAAATAATGAATTTTTTACCTCATAAATCATGTGATAATAGATAGGGAAGAATGATAAAATAAGAATTGATTTTTAGTTAAGAAGATTAGGAACAAAAAGAAATTGATCTATAACATTTCTGTAATGCGTCAAAAAATAATATTGATATATAAAAATTCAAACAGTCATTTTTTTATCTTTTAAACGAGTATAATATTGTTATATAAAAAATAAAAAAATTACGTTTTCCTTCAAATTTTATATTTGTAATGCGTAATTGTGTATTTTTGTCTGTTATTATGTATTTTTATTTGTCATTATTTCTTTTTGTTTGTCATTGTGTCTTACTATTTTTTTTATAAAATGATTAGCTTTAAAAATAATTATGGCGAAACAACACAATCATGTACTTTTTATTTGTAAATCATAATTTATTTTGTGTTGAAATAGTTAAAACACTTAAAACACAGTGACAAAAACCGGAATTTACTCGGAATAATATTGAATCGGAGAACACTTTGTGTTCAATGAAATTGTGCTCTTATGGTAAATTTGTAAAATAAGTATGGTAAAAAGGTAGCTAATGTAATTATGGTAGGTTGAAATTAGTAAGCTTCAGTGGTGATGATGGTGTAACCAATTTCTTGCATCAAATGTTGAGTAATGAACCCCAATTCCGTTCTTGAGTGCAGTGATGGAAGAAGACTTAAAGGAGGGCATTCAACAAGGATGAATCGAAGGAATGGGAAAAAAAATAATACTTTTTTGCCCTCATGTAGAGTTCATGTGTCAATATTTAACGTTAAAAACTAACGGAGTTTAGGTTAAAGGATATAACTTGTTAGATTTTTAAACATAAAGTATGTTTTTTAATATTTTTAAAACTAAAGGACTTTATACTAAAAAATAATATAAACATAAGCGAAAAAAAGTATAATTTACTCTTTTAGAAACAAATATATGATTAATATTGATGTAGACCATATATAATTTAAAATGAGTGATCAGAAATAAGTTTAAAGATTAACTTTTTAAAAATGAAATATCATAATATAATTCATACATTTAGGCTTTAGCATATTATCGATCATTAAACTATTTATAATATGACAACTTTGCCTCTAATTTTCTTCACAAAACTTAAAAATGTCATTTTTACATATTTTTAACTTATTTTTAGCTATTTTTATATATAATACCACATTGTATTTTTTTTGTATAACATATGCAGAATCATTAAAATATATAATACAATTAATAATTTACTTATATATTTGATATAAATTTAAAAAAGTTTTATAAGGTAGATATATTATTATAGATATAAAACAATGTTAAGAAGTTAAAAAATAAGCAAAAAAATAAATAAATAAATAATAAAGTGCATTAATATAATGACATGTGGCACTTAATATTTTTTTTATTATAATAATTAAAGTTTGGTTTGTTTTGTTTTGTAGAAACATGTATGAAATTATATATTTGTTTCATAAACAAGAAGCCTATCCTCTTTAAAGTTTAAACCAACCCCATAGTTGAGTATGGGACTTAAATTCTTAAATTTCTTGGGTAGACACCATTACAATGCACTGTCGTGTCATTCAAACGTGCTTTGCTACTTTTTGTACAACTATAATTAATATGATTAAATAAATATACTTAACAACAATAATAATAATTAACTATTTTTAAAGTTGTGCAGATATAGGAGGAACAACTTACCACTCTCATTCGAGCTCTCTATGTTTAGCAAAACTTAATAATTTCACTTAGTAGCTATATGAATATTCCAATGAGGCAGTGCCTCAATGGTGTCATGAGATTCTTCTATATGTGAGGTCTTGGGTTCAAATTCCTCCCGCAGCGAAAAATGGGTCTGAGGGGGGTCTGAGGGTTTTCTCAGTGAGGTTTTCTCCTGGGGTGGTTGTGGTGACTCATGGGAGGTCCAGGTAACTAGATTTTGGTAACATGGCCTGGAAACAGTGGGATCACACGATTGAGACCTTCACCGTTCAATAAAAAAGCTAAATGAATATACTAAGTAAAAACTTTTTTTTTCAAGAAATTTGATGTTTTGATTTCAGTATGCAACTATAAGAATATTATATAAATAAAAGTAACATATACAAATGTCACAAACACGTGTCTCTTGTAAAAGACACATTTTCTCATATTTGGTCACTTTGCATGAAGCAACTTTTGAGGCAGTCAGACCCCAATATAATGTAAGCAATACTTCATAATCCACACATGTGTGCTTTCTTCTTATCCATCCAAAGACCAAAATGTCGGTTGGTGTTAGCGTTGATCTTCATTCCAACAAGTTGGTCAAGAAATTCAAGAATGTTTCATTTTTAGCAGAAATCCTCACACACCTGAATATTTCTGAAAAAAACCCTATCCAACTCGGGTCAATACTTGAACCCTGGGAGCTCTCTACAATATAGTAATTGCACCCTAAAGTAGTCCCAACATGCCTTAAAACTAAATAGAGTATATCTCATCAATCAAAAATATAATAGAGAAATGATAAGAGTGATACTTTAAGGACTCCACTTGTGACATGTGTTGCCCTAACCCATCTATAGAGATGACAAGAAAAAAAGGCTTGAGCATATGGTGTTCATAGATACTCAAAAAAAATAAATAAATAAATAAATAAAACTTTTTGTCTAACAATCATATCAAGTATACTTCTATATCTTGGACATCTTTGCTAAAAAAAAAAAAAAAAAAAAAATATCAATGCATTTTGATTTTTTTTTTCTTTTTCTTTTTTGGGGGGAGGGGGGTATCCTTGTTAGTGAAATCATTGAAGTCAAAACTTGGATTCATATCGCAAAGACAATCCAAAGTAAAACATAATCAAATCCATACCACATATACCATTATCTTGTAAGATATGGTATTGTAACACCTAGGGTTGGGACCGTGAGACCACAAAGGCATCGAATGAAGCCTCTTTGGTCCTTTAACACCTAAGGTTGGGATCTGCTGGTCCTAATGGGTCTAATTGTTGAACCCTAGAAATATCTTGTTGGTAGCGGTGTTCGATCATTGGGTCGTATAACGGTTTATTCGGGTTATTCGGATTTGAAAATTTTAAAACCCTATCCGAAACTTGACCCGATCCGAATTTGAAATTTGTTAATCCAATCCGAATCTATCCAAAAAACCCGAATAAACTTATTTTTACATTGAATAATCCGAACAACCATTCGGATTGAATTCTGATATCTGATCCGATCTGAATTCGAAAAACAGATATATGATCCGAGTCTATCAGAATCTTTAATTTGGATCGGTTTTTCGGGTATCGAGTATGATTTGGTTCAGATTTTTTCGGGTTTCGGATTTTTTGAACACTTCTACTTGTTGCTGACTCAGAGAAATTCTAGTAACAAAGAAATTGATAGACACGGCATCCTAACCTCATGAAGTAAGAAAGAACGTTGGAAATTGTTTTGCATTTTAAACTTTTACATTGAATACAAGTTTCGAGTTGTAATTTATTCTATATTTTTATAACTTTAAAATGTTCATGTTTGAGTGTCAACATTTGAAACTTTAGATCAAACAATAAAGTTCTAGGTAAATATTTTCGTAAATTCATATGTAGTTATAGGCTTTTATAGCTACAGATATAAATATAAGCTATTAGTCATAGTTGGTATATTAGGCTGTCACTTGTTGACTATTTGACAGAAATTATAGTTTAAGGGTCTTGGATCCACCGTAAAGAAATTTTTGAGCAAACACATTAGGAACCAACATAAATTTGAAGTATGTTATGTTAAAAATGTAAAGAATGAAAATTTCAATAAAAAAACATAATCTAGTAAAAAAGATAACAAAAATATAGTACAAAAAATAAAAATACAATAAAAAAACAAAAATTAGTACAGAAAACAAAAATGCAATACAAGAAAAATCCAATTCAAAAAAAATATAGAACAAAAAAAACATCCATTATAAAAAAACAAGATGTTAAACATAACTTTTTTAGTATTTCATATTTCAAATTCATATTGGTTCTTATTCTGATTAAAAAAAATCTCTTCTTATTTAATCTTTCTTCTGTAGTTTAAGTTGAACACAAAAGGTTAATAAGAAATTAAACAAACAAAGCTAACCAAGAGTAAAGAAATAATTTAGTTTGTTAAAGATTCACTTATATTTAAAGATACTCAAAGTAATCTTAAGCTTTTAGTTCTTACTTTTATAAATTGAAGGCTAATGGATTTATCATTTAAAAAAATATATGTAATTAAAGTTTATTCTTATTAAAATAAAATTTAGAGCACTTCAAACTTAAGAAGGTTTAAGCAACACGCAAACCATATATTTAAAAAAAAAAATCTTTAAGAATTGGATGCCTTTTTAATAATATTAATAACTCACGGCTTAAATAAGTTGAACAAATGCAACTTACAAATAAAGAAGTAGAAGTATAAACTATAAAGGTTGAATTTTTAATTGTAAAGTATAAAGTTGCAAGATCAGCTTTGATAAGCATGGCAAAACCAAACATGCCTGTTTTTGTGTCTTTTTCTACCAATCATTCATATATCATATTGAAAAGTTGGTATGAATGCATATAAAATTAGAGTAAATTATGATTTTTGGTCGTGTTATGTTTATTTTTGCATGAGACATTACACTTTTAATTATTGTTATTTTAATTCAATTCCACCTAATTAACTTCGTTTTTTGTTTTTAATTTTAATTGTAATTTAAAAAAACTTAGGAATCTTTTGTCTTAACACCAATAAAAAAATTTTGAATCTAGTCATGTGACATTTGACATATTGATTTTTTGCCAAAGTACCTCTTGTCTTAAAAGCCATAAAAAATGCCAAAGTCTGGCTTATAATATCCGTAACCATACAAAATATAAATAAACAAACATATTCAGTAAAGTTGATAAAGACAGATCTAATCTTTATACCTAGTGGCAAAGCTTTTCAAGGGTTGTGAAGCGACTGCTCCTCTCTTTTTTTATCCGTAGTGTTAATTTTTAGACGAAAGGCTTGTTAAAAATAGTGGTTTCGCTTCCTGGTATCAAAAAGTTAATATGTATTTAAGGTCACATAAATTTCCGTCCAATCTCAATACTCTCCGCCATGGGTTATACCAATTGAATAAAAATATTACTATTGAAAAGACCACAACCATACAAAATATATAAAATTAAAAAAAAAAAAAGCAACGTTGAAAATCATAATTTAGTAAAAAATTAAATTCCCATTTGAGGAATTATGAAGAACGGATTACATCAAATTATTAAAAAAAAAAAAACTTGATCTCTTGGTGTTCTAAGTTAATCAACAGTCATATTCTTCTGCTATATCAATGAAATATATGTAATCAGTAATCAAGAATTATCAAAGAATTAAAGAAGCTTTTGCTCTTATAGAATCAGTTGTCCTTGCTCTATGTACATCGGCTCAAGCCACTCTTTCTCTGCCGAATCATACAGCCCAGTCCCAGCCCATGGATCATCTGGCTCATGGTTAGCCTTCACCGGTGAACCCAAATTTCCACTCTTGAACCCAAAAGATGCAGACTTTCTGAGCTTACTAGCATCTTCACTGTTAAAGCCCCAGTCCACCTTTCCATTAGGTGAACCCCATTCGGAATAAGTGGAGGATTGGGTCATTGACCGGGGACTCATGGCGGTTCCAACTCCCCGGTCAATGAAACTTTGGCTCCGTTGTTTGGCGAATGAACTTGACCTTGAGTTCATCACTGCTTGTGCTACTGCAGCCGATGAATCAAACCCGAAACCCATGGTCATTCTTCCTGGGGACCCTGGGTAGGTTGATCTGAGTGGGTTCATGTTTGAGTTTGGGTTCGGGTTCGACTCCTGACGAAATTGTTGTCGGGGCGAATTATAAGCATCATCAAGATTAGTTAGCTTCATGTCCCCAAACCTATTGCTGTAAAGATTAGCTGACAAATCATCAATAATTTGCTGCCTTTGTAACAAGTCTATTTCCATCTTCAAATCCCTAGCGTTTAAAGACGTCTTCAAACGGCTACCGGGAAGCTGCAACGCCGGTGGCGTTGCATGAACGAACTTGTTCTGCCACAAGTTCCCGTTAACCGGTGGTGACATCGGGGGAGTTAAACCGAGACCTAACGGGCTCATCGAGCCTGTTTCAACAAGGCTAACTGATCCTGATTTAGGAGACAGAACAGCTGACCCAGTTGATGCATACAAGGGTCGTAACTCATCGACCCTGTGTGCGAAAAAACACACTTTCCGTGCGCACCCGGTCTCATCTTTACACAACCGGGTCCGGTATTGGGCTGGGTGGAGCCACGATTCAAACACCCCATGTGCATACTCGCAGTTATCTCCTTTAACACAGCTTCCTCGCCGGAACTCCGGGCACGGCACACAGCTATACTGGTGCTTCTTCGGATCGCGCCGGCGAGCGTTCTCGCCGGGATGAACAAACGGGCACTCCGTCCAGTCGTGAGAATAGGCTCGGGAACAAGGTTTCACCTTGAACACAAACATCCGAAACTCATCGGAACTGTAAACACCGTCGTTAATATCCGGTAACGATACATCAACCGGGTATTCTTTCTTCGCTGCAACGGTTTGCGATTCTTCGATTTCCGATTCCGTTACAGAGAAACCCTTCAACAACATCACCAAAGCTTTCCGTTTCGACGATTTGATCCCACGAGGAATCAAATCGACCGGCTTGTTCCCGTTGTCGTCAGTCAAATTGGGATCGGCAGAAGCGTTGAGTAGCAGCTTCACGGTTTCAATGGAGGAAGAAGAGCCGCCTGCGGCGGCGCAGTGGAGGGCGGTGGCGCCGTCGGAACCGGAAGCTTTGTTGGCGTCAAGTTTTCCGGTGTTGATCATGTATTTCAGGATGTCGGTACTTCCGTACACGGCGGCGATCATCGCCGGAGTTCGTTCATCGAACCCCATCAGTTTACTCCCGTTTTTTCTTCCGTACCAGAATCCAACATCATTTAAACTCAATTTGTTCATTTCGATCTCCGATTCGAAGGCGAAAACATCATCAGCAGCTGCTAATTCCAGTAAAATCGAGGGTTTTAAGAAACCCCCAATTTTATTTTCTTGAAACTTCTCCTCCTCCATAATTAAATTTGCAGAACCAAATTTATCTTTCGAACCTTTACACATCAAGACCTGCAAAAATAAAGAATCCCCAGTCAACCAACCAACCAATCAACAAGATCGAACAAAAATGAGCTGTCTTCAAAGAATCAACAACTTATGATTGAGTGAAAAAGATTCTGTTTTTGCATACCTGATTGAATTGAAGATGGAAACTAGTGAAGGATAGCTGTAAAGGGATTGTGACGATTATGAAGTTGTTGAACGAATTTGAGATACCATACCAGTAAGATGAAGAAGATGAAGGATGTATGTGTATATATATATATTGTTTGGATTAAAGATATAACGAATGGAGGACACACGGGTGGAGAAGGGAGGAGGAAGGTGTGACTTTTCTTCGCTATGTTTGTCGGTTTCTTGATCTGCGTTAAAGCATTTAACAATGGTGGAATGTGGAATACCCACTTCGATGCAAATGTTAAAATGAGATGAAATTCAAATTCAAATGCAAACTCAGATGATAGATACTAGATTCTTTCGATATTTGACCGGGTTGTGCCCGGTTTGTCATATTTGACCCGGCTGGATGTGCTTAACGAACCTAACGTGTAATGTAGTGGGTCATTGGGTCCCAAAACTAAGCCCAATATATAAATTGGACTCCAACAGTCCAACATGGGCAGATTTTAGCCCATGAAAGAGGGCCTTGCAAGTTGCAATGATGCAATCTGTCTATACTTGGCAAAATAGACGGGTTGGGTCGGGTTGGGTAACGGGTCAGAACGGGTTCGGGTCAGGATGGGTGCGGGTTAGAACGGGTTTTAAGCAAAATCATTTCGGGTCTAAATGGATTGTTCTTAAAAAACATCAATTTTAGTTTAACTTAAAATGTGTTATAAGTAAACAAATAGTCCATTTGGATAATTTTTAGTGATTTTCTCACCAAACATATTATTAATCATTATTAAATGTTTGAATCCAATGCATTTATATACTTTTTTGGTTACCCGTCTTGACCCGCATTGTGTTTAAGTGCTACCATTCCCAACCCATTCCATATTATGATGTTACTCATTTCAACCCATTATAGTATAATTGTTCGCCCAAACCAAACCATTTCCTTTAACATGGGTAAAAATTGCCACCTCTATCTGTCTTAGCTCAAGATACTTTTAGCAATAGCTCAATTACTTAGATGTTTTGCAGTTCTGCGAATTCAGCCAACTGGTTAGAGTTTCACCTTGTGACCGAGAGGTCATGGGTTCGAATCCTGACAAGGGTGATTTAAAGGACATACAGGTGAAGTAAGGGATCTTGAGCTTAATCTCGGAGACTGGACCAATGAGTGGCGAGGGTTTACTCATTGCAGGAGGTTCCCGTGCATTTGGTGTTCCCGCGTCTTACCTCTGCCCGGTAGGCCCTGTTAAAACAACATACGTGATATATAGGATCGTCGCCTTTCAAAAAAAAAACTTAGTTGCTTTGCAGCATTTTAAGGTCTGAAGTGATGTGTTACCTGATCACGTACAGCTCGAAAAACGGGCTGAGAACCGGAATTAGCGTCCCGACATGACCTGATTCTTAAACTTGTTTGGGGTGAAACCAATTTTAAGCTGAATGTCGGTTTGAGATATGTTCCTAATCTACTATTTTTAAACTTGTATAACCCAAACTGAATCGATTTAAAACCTTTTCAAACACGATCCCAACTGATTTATGCTCAATAACTCTTCCCAATAGTTAGTTTTCCACCCGGTATTAAAAAAAAAAACTGATTTTGACTTTTGTTTAATCAACCAAAATCAAGGCCAAAAAATGGTTTGCTCACCTCCTAGGATAAGTGAATGCTACACTATGATGGTGGTTTGTTACGATTACAAATAAAATGGCATCTAATAGACTATGCACAACGGTCACTTACTAAAATCTTTTCCCACATAAATTTTCTACTTTATCATCACTCCACCAAAAACTTTAAAATCTCACAGTGGTTACCCTACTAAAAAAAACTTTCCGCTGTGTCACATCATCACCACATTCCCAAAAAAACCTTCCCTACCAATTGAAAACAAGAGGAGAAAAGGGGGAGCGGAGGCCACTTTGGGCAAAAGATGGAAGCCGCTAGGGAGGGGACGGTGTGCCCGCCTAGCCCTGCCGAAAAGTTGGAAGCTGCTGGGACAGCGAGAAGACTATTACGCACGGTCTTAGCGTCGGTTATATATGGAGTTCAATACTATTTCAAATGTTTGCATAAAGGATAAATCAATCTATTTGTTATATGCCTGAATTCTAAAGAGAATCTTTTTTTTTTTTTTTATATGCATTCATGTATTTCTTTGAATGTGAAATAATGATTTTAATATATTTAGGTGACAATCGTGTCAGGTTAACAACTTAAAAATCTAAACTTGGCCCCAACTCTTATATAATTTTTTAAGAGTTTGAGAGAACAAATTTTACTTATGAAAAATAGTGAAATTAAAAATCAAGATATTAAACTTCAAACTTTTAAACATTTTTAGATAACTTGTTCCAAAATCTATATTTTTTAATAGCAGACTCTCAGTCAAATCGAAATCATGATGACAAATAGATCATCCTTCAACTCAAAGAACAGAACGTAGTGACCTGACCCACCTGCCTAAATAGAAACTCACAACCAAAAAAAGCTCATGTCTCAACCCAAAACAATATTTATTGTAGGCGAGATTCCAACCCAAGACATCACGTAAAAAAACTCAAGAAGCTTTAGTTAGGTTAGATGCCATTTGATAACTAGACATTGGTGACGTGGCCTGGAAATCAGTGGTTTACACGTTGAGATTAAATGTCGTTCAAAAAAAAAGAAGAAGCCATTTGGTTTTGTTCTAAACAGTAAACACCAATTTATTAAAAAGTCTTGTTTGAGGTTGACTAGCTTAATAACAGTTTGTATTTATTAGCCAATTGAAAACTCAATTGTTTTTGTGTGATGTTCAAGTTAACCTATTTAATATAATGTTATATTAGCCAATCAAAAACTCAATTATTTTTAGGCAGTGGTCGTAATAAAATAGTATTGGCGAGGAATTGCCGACTTAAATAACAGGACCTCAAATTTCATTAATTCTTTATTAATTAAAATAAAACAAATATTATACATTTATATTTATACTCGTATCGTAACAGCATGAAACACAAAATTGACTTTAACTCCAAACATAAAAAGTAAATGTACCAAAAATGTTAAGAAATGATTAATTTGTTTTGATGGGTTTTTTCTTCTCTAATCACTATATACCAGCTCAATTATTAAATGATATTAATATGAGACAAAGTGAAACTAAAAATATAACATTTTGGTTAAATTTAAATAATTGTACTATATGCTTTAATGTTGTAAAACTATTAATTTTAAAAAATTTAATTAAATTATTATTTTGTATTACAAATATGTATATAAAATACACATACTAGTCTCCTCTTAAAACCTACATCTTATGTTTATCATATGAGCTATGAATTGTATTTTTAACGATTTCAGAAGTTACATATTTTGTTCCATGTCTTGATAATGCTATGCCTACGTCATCAATAAATTTTTATATTAATAAATATAAATAAAATTTCACATGTTATTTTTGTTGGAGCATTTACATATCAACTATGCTAACCCACTTCCATTAAATTTCTTTTTTTGTAAATAAAAATTATCTTTTTATTCAAAAAAAACCCTCATAGGAAAAACCAAATTATTTTTGTATAAAACATAATTTTTATATTAATCAATAAATAAAATGTCAAGTTTATTGAATAATAATATTAAATATTAATTATATGAGATATTTCTAATAAAAAGCCAAAGTTTTTAAATAATGATATATCTATGAAAATTTTCACTTTTTTTTAAAATGTTTTTAAACATAATTTTTTTATTTTTTTAAATATAATATAGTTAAAAAATTATATTATTAAAATATTAATAAAATAACTTGCCAGGTGTTGATCGGGTCAACCCGATCGGGTTTCGGGTTAATCGAGTTGGGTTAGTTGGGTTTTTCCTAAAAAAATATTAACCCGCAACCTGACTCGAATAACATTTCGGTTAATTAGTTTTGGGTTAGTTGTGTCACAGGTTATGAGGTCATTCGGGTCGAGTCCGGTCAGTCGAGTTAATCGGGTTTATATTTATTTTGCTATTAATTTGACCTAATTTTAAATTGTCACAAATAATTCATTTTCCAAACATATAATTCAATGGAAAATGTGTTCATGTATACATAATTTGATTAATGGTGATAGTCATATGTAACTAATGTAATCAAATATTTCGGTGAAAAGTTAAATACATTCTATATTTAATTATTAATGTATATAAAAAATAATAATTATCCTAATTCTGGTTATTTGGGTTAACCAGAAACCCGACTAATGTTTAAAAATATACTCGAAACCCGACCTTATTAACAGTTATGGGTTAATCGGGTTGACCCGAGTACCCGACTAACATTTTAACCGGAATAACCCGACCCTATTAAGCTTATTCGGGTTCCGGTACGGGTGGGTTAGTTTCAAATCAGTCAGTTTTTTTAAAAAAAATTATTCACTCAAACTTATATCAACATGTATTACCTACTATTAACGTTAAAAACATAGAATTCAAACATAAAAGTAACTTGAATGACTTAATTATAACAAAAAAAAGTTTGAGTGACTTGATTGTAACAAAATAAAAAGTTTGTTACATTTTTACAAAATTATCCCTTATTTTTATTTAAACCATATACGACATCTGATAATCTGATATAATAGATTAGTGTAAACACGATCAAGGACGAAGGATAACTAGGGCCAGGGGTGGCCCCGACCCTTGCTGTTTTTCGACTCAGAAGCAGGTATGTAGTAGGATTTGGTCGGAAAATTTTATATTAGTAGAGTCCGGCCCCATTACAGAAAAATTTCATATACTAGGGTCAGGGGTGGCCGTGGCTTTCGGTCCCTCTACAAAAAAATTTCAAGCTTCGTCCCTGAACACGATTGTGTGTATCGCTGAATCGCTGATCCTTTATATTTCATTTTCTAACCGTTAAGACATCCGATGGCTGCGAATATTGCATTCCAAAGTTTTGTAGGCCCATTTAGAACTCATATTCAAGCTTCGGTCCATGTTCAACCAAGTTTTCTTTTTTCTTTTTTTATTTTTATTTTTTATATTTTTTTAATCGGACATAAATAACAATTTATCATTTGACATTAGACATTAGCATTAATGATTTTGTGTTTTTTTCAAATTAAACCCTTTTGGAGCATTTAATTTTAGATTATAATGTTTGACTTTGAACTCATACATTATTTGTTATGTGAAAATTTGCACTTGATCATCTTTTTCCAATAATAACAGCAAGGAACATACAATCTTAGCTGCTAAAAAACAATAAAAAAACAATCCTGCTATGTAAATATGATACAAAATGTGGGAATAGCCTGCTTAGCAGAGACTTGCCTCTTAGAATATGAGGTCATGGGTTCAATCCTATGCAAGACAATTATGGTGTAATTTAGGTGGGAGTAAATTAGCCGTTAAAAAAAATGTAAATATGATACCATAACTGTAACCAAAAACCTTGCACAAACTAATAGATTTTAAAATTAAGTAAATTTTTTAAAAAAAACAATTTATAGATTTTCAAGAATAAACGTATCACAACTTGCATCATGCAAGATTGTAACCTTCGGTCTTTTGAAGAGTATAGGAAAAATGGTTGTTAATAAATATTTGTAAGTTTGAATGAAAAACAAAATTTTTTTTGTTAAAATCATATATAGAGTATAAACTAGTTTTAATATTTGAAATAAATTAACAACAGTTTAATTGATTGTCATGTAGATGATATGTAGACGTCACATAAAAAGCCACTCTTATCACCCACAAGGAAACCTGACCATAATCATTAGGTAATAACTTATTTTAATTTATGTTTTTTATTTAATTTTTTAAATTGTATTCTAATATTATTCTTTTTATAAATGTTATTTAAATGTGAATTTTCTTTTGTAAGAAATTAATGAATGTTTTTTTATATATTTTTAACTTTATTAAATTTATAAGTTAACAACTATAATATTTAAATAACAAAGAAAAAAATCAAAAACATAATTTAATCATTTTCAAAACAAACACAAAAATTGATAAGATACATTTCTAACATTAATTCAAAATTATTACATATTATATTTAAGTTGTTTGGATCATACAGTAAAAGATTTTAAAATATAATAAATGATAAGTCGATTGTAACGTAAGGATGAGCATTTAGTACCGAAACCGAACCGGTACCGAACCGATAGATTCGGTACGATATTTGGTACGCATTTTTCCATAAATTCGGTAACGGTACCGGTACGGTACAAATAACGTTTTAAATGATTATTTTGTAATAAATATCAGTACCGAACCGGTACAATACCAATCATTTCGGTACAGTACCGATCTCATCTCTATTGTAATGTACTAAAGTTTTTTTAAGTGAAATATTTGTAATGGATAATTATTTATACTAGTGTGAAAAAAAAATAAATTTCAACAGCCAGAAATGCAACTAAATGAAGGGTTTCTAACACTACAAAGTCTACAATTCACATTTCCCATGGCATCACCCATGTGACCAAGTCACTTTCCTCTCATCACGGCATCACGCCCTAGTCACGTCGGGGTGTAATGGATGTTATAGGACCTTATAGACATTTTAGATCAAAAGAATAACACCATTTATTTTGTATATTGATTTTTTCAATGTACACTAATGTGATAATATGAGGTATGATATAATATTTTCTGAAAATCTGTAAGTTAAATATAGTTTTATAAATGTGAGTATGTAGATGCAAGATGTTATCACATTCGCATATAAGCCACAATCTGAACAAGTATTTACGTAACACATTGCTAAAATTACATGAAGATCTACAAAAACAAAAATTGAAAACATCATCGAACCATGTCATTTTAATTGATTCCTACAATGTTTTCAACAACGTGCATATTTAAGTAATGGTTGGATTGTTTTACGATGTTTAATATACTTTATTTTGTGTTATTATTATCAAGGAAGATACTAAAGTTAAATAATATTAGTTGAAATTTGAATATAAATGTATTTTTAGATAGAATCAATCCGTTGTATATTGTCCCAGTTTAGCTCCTCAAATTCCTCCTTTCCATTTGTATGCTCTGTGTAATCGGCTATATTAAAGCCTCAATATTTCTAATGTAATTACAATTCTCAATCTATTACCTCTATACCATTATATGGTATCCAGAGCCTAAGCAACTCCGACGAGTCCCGATCCAATTTTTTTTTTTTCCGGGGAGTATGACACCTGAACCTACCCCACCACCACCACCCACTCAAATAATCCAAATCACAGCCAGCAACTTCCTAATTCGACTCACTAACACTAATTTTTCATCATGGCGAAAACAGGTGCAATCGGCCCTCATCGGTCTAAAACTCGATTGCTATATTCTTGGAGATACTAAACCTCCTGCAAAATTTCTTGCATCATCATCATCAACACCAAACCCGGAATACGACTCCTGGTTCCGTCAAGATCAAACCATTCTCAGTGCCTTGTTAGGCAGTTGTTCTGACCCCATCCAACCACTGATATCGTCCGCGGAAACCTCGCGAGAAGCATGGGACCGGCTCATCACCAGTTTTGCTAACACATCTCGTTCAAGAATTCTTTCCCTCAAAGCAAAACTGGCAAGCAATCCAAAAGGAACACGGTCGGTTATTGAGTTTCTTCAAGATATGAAAAGAATTGCTGATGAACTTGCACTTGTTCAAGCACCTGTCACCGATGAAGATCTTCTCATTCACATCACATGTCAACTAGGAGAAGAATACCAAAACATTGTTGCTGCTCTTCGCGCTCGTGACAACCCGGTTACCTTTCCGGAACTCTTTGAAAAACTTGTTGATCATGAACGCATGCTGAAGCAGATTACACCGCAGTTGTCACCACCGGCCATGACTACAGTCAACTACACGAACCGACAAACTAGATCCGGCTATCGGACGGCCACTGACAACCAAAATTTCCGCCAGAATGCTCAGGGAAGAGCTGCTACAAGATCCAATCGCAATCAATACTTCAATTCCAACAGTGGTTATGGTAGTAATCGTATGTCTAGAAACAATATTGTTTGTCACCTTGAACAAGCTTACTTTGATGTATATTTGTGATTTGTAAATACAAACACATTAATGACATGTTTTGGAAGCATTATGATAGAACAACACTAGACAAATTGCAATCTGTGTGTATCACATGCCCAACTTAGCATATCATACGATTGAGTGTGTGATACTCTTGATTTGCCCTGCTAACATAACGTTTTGTGAGACAAGATTTATGATGGGAGTACGGTATGTCCTAGGCTTAGTATCATATGCCCACATCCTTGAAATACGTGTTAATTTTTAGCTTATTTCAACCATATTTAACCCACACTTACAGATGAATTTCTAGGCAAAAAAAGGCTTGATTTTGAGGCTTCCAAACACCAAAATCGCATTCTCATTCTGTAATCTAAATCAAGGAATTAAAGATAAAATAACAATGAGACAAGGCTAGTTCTTGTGTGATCTCTTCCGTATGACAAATTTGTGCTAGTTAGCGTTTGTTTCTTGTTTTAACCTAAAATGTTGGAATTGAATTTGTAACCTTTTAAGTTACATGCTTTTCAATTGTTTATTGATTTAGTCAATCAGATCAATTGGGTTGGAAACTTGGATTTGATGGACCATTAATTTTGTGTTTCCTTACATCATTAGCAATTTTTTAGGTTGGATCTTGTTTTGTATAATTGAGTTGGTGTTTGTGAATAGAATTCTTTGCAATCTATTCTATAATCATCACTTGATTTAACAAATTCACAGGTTTATTACTTTCCATTAAGTTAAGCCCGGCACCACCCAATTTTCCCCGGGTCTCACGATTTAGTGATTTACCTCTGATGGAATGGGTTTGGAATTGATTCTAACTTGATTAATTGGTTGTTTTTATGTTATTTGACGTATGGGTTTGGAATTGATTCTAACTTGATTAATTGGTTGTTTTTATGTTATTTGACGTGTTTATTTATTCGGAATAGAAGCTACCGGTTGTCCTTGTATGTTTGTAGGTTGGATGAAGCAAGAAAGCGTTTTTAAGAGGAAACCGAGCAAAGAGGAGCAAAACCGAGCACATCCGAACATCCGCGTATGCGAAATGGAAGCCAAGAACTTTGAAGAGGCATATCTTGGGTTAGGAGAAGAGTTACGGGACGTATAATATATGAAAATCGCGTTTCTCGACGAGATAAAGCCAATGGTAACATCAGAGCAGGCGTAAGTTACGCCTAAGGGGCCGTAACTTACGCCGGGAAGCTGTTCCGTAACCAGAAACGTAAGACAGAGGTTGTAAGGCGTAAAGTGTATGTCAGTAGGCGTAAGTTACGCCTAGGGAGCGTAACTTACGCCGGGTGCTTCCGGAAAAGGTCAAAATTCGCGTTTTTTGGGGTATTTAAGGCCCAAATCAACCCTAGTCGACTATCACACCTTTGGGGCAAGTTCTTGGGCGATCTTGGAGTATTTTGGAGCGTTCTAAAGCCTCGATTCATCAATCCTAACAGCAAATTGAAGATTCCATCATGCAATTCCACATGAAGATTAAAGATTTAAGCGTTGCTATGCGGCTAAGTCTCTCGTGATCGTCTCCGGATGGATGGTTAGGTTTAGTAGTTAAAGTTTACTTTGGATTGTTAAACATTGGTATTAGATTAGTTTTTCATTGATTACTTATCTAGTATTGTTTGATTGTGAAACCCTAACCATTGTTTCATTACTTTTCAATTTCAAGTGCAAGTCGTTTACTTTTTATTCATTCATAGTTTGAGTGGATTGGTGATTGATGAATTTGAGTTTTCAAAGCTTTTATAATCAATTGGTTTTGTGAAATTAATAATCAACCGAATCAACAACATCGGTCTAGTTATCGGTTGTCAATAAGGTCATTAATTGGTTTCCAAAGACTAGGTGTAGATCAATCCAAGCATAAGCTATGTCTATGTAGTTTCCAATTGACAATTCAAAGCATCTTTAATTACTGGATTAACCTGAAATCCGGAGTGATCACCTTTTCCATTAATTGTTTACAAATTCTTAGTTTAATTCGTTTGTTTTAGTTAAGTTAATTGTTTCTTAATTCAACCCTAAAATCAACAATTTCAAGTTTAAATTTTTATTGCAAGTAGTCAATTAGTTGTGTTGAAAGTAGTTTCCACTTGACTTCTCGTGGATCGATACCCGACTTCCCTAACTAAATTGGGTTGTAGGACTTGAGTTTAAACTCTTATTTTTGGTTGGTACTTCGACACCGATCAAATTTTGGCGCCGTTGCCGGGGAGTCGTGCGCAAATTACTTTCTATTACATTTTGTTTTGTTTTATTTGTCAGATTTACACGGGTTGTGTTAGTGTGCAGGTAATTACAGGTTTGCATGCATACTAGATATTCTGGGAGATCTTCACCACTGAACTTTGACCCAGAAATTGAACGCACCGCTCGTAGGAATCGAGTACTCCACAGAACAGAGCTTGCATCTCCAAGCATTCAACAACAATTAAGAATGGAGTTTCCACCTGAACCACCAAGTTTTGAGGATTTTGAGAATCCGCAAGGTAACCCAAATCCTCCACCGCCACCACCTGCTCAACCCCAATTTCAGCATAATCCTCCCCCTAACCATCCTCATAATGATGATCATCATACCCACACTACGGAGGAGAGACATACTTTTAGAGGAGGAAGCCATCATGTTACTATTGGGAGTGAGGAGAACAACATCCAGAATTGGGATGATGGTTTAAATGGTGGTGATTACAACTTGCAAAACGTAAATGCTGCTTATGATGATCCTTACGGGTATCCACCACCACAACCACCTATGCATAACCCTTACCCACAAAACCCACATGGCTTTCATCATCAACACCCACAATATGGGTATCCGCCACAACAAGGGTTTAACAGGCCACCAAGACCACAAAATCAGAACTACGGGCCTGGAATCCATATGCCCCCTCCGAACATGGGAGTACCAATGAATTATAATCAAGGCATGGCACATGCACAAGGTGCCACTACTCATTTCCGACCTGCTTTGACTACCAATTCCTCACCGGTAGTGACACCTGTGAGGCATGGTAGATCTTTTGAAGTGAGACCAGCAGTTTTGTCATCTTTGCCTACATTTCATGGAAGAGCCACTGAGGAACCATATCAGCACTTGCAAGAGTTCGAGCAATTCTGTCAGGTTACGGGTGGCCAAGGATTTTCAGCGGATGAAGTGAAATTAATCCTCTTTCCATTTACTTTGAAAGATAGAGCTAAAGAGTGGTTTTCTACACTACCAGCATCTAGCATCTACACATGGGCAGAAATGCAACAACAGTTCCTAAGTGAATTTTATACAATGAAGAAGACAACGGAAGCTAGGGCTGCCATTAGAAACTTCAAGCAAAAAGGAGGAGAGTTATTTCATGAGGCCTTCACCCGGTTCAAGGATATGTTGAGGAAATGCCCACATCACGGGATCAACATGTGGGAGTTACTAGTTGCTTTCTATGATGGGATGTCATCGGAGGATATAAGGGACATCAACTCCCAAAGCAATGGGACTTTCTTGTACAACCATGTACAAGTGGATTGGGACATGCTTGAACGCATGAGCACTACTTCAAAGAGGCTAGAACAATCTAACAAGCGGTCGAAGCATGAAACGGTTAATGGTGCAGCCACACAATTAAACGAGGAGCAATTGGAGGTTGTGGCACAAAAGATGGCCAAACTTGCGGGATTGGGAAAGGACAACACCAAATCTGAAAATGTTTTTAATGTATGTGGTGGATGTGGAGAGATTGGACACAAGGCAAGCCAATGCTCAGCTCAATTTGGTCCAACAGAAGAAGTGAACCAAGTGTATGGAGACATGAATTCCAACACGTATCATCCGGGGTTGCGAAACCATCCGAACTTCAGGTATGGCAACACTTCAAATCAAATGAACCCCAACTTTCAAGCACCCAATAATCAAGGAAATCAACAGCAGTTCAACCGCAACCAAGGGTATAATCAAGGAGGTTACCAAAGACAATACCAAGGGAATCAAAACCAAGGGTTTCAAGGAAATTATAGGCAACAACAACCTTCTCAACAAGCAAATCAACAAGGTGGATCAACATCTAATTCTGAAGTCTCAAAGATTGATGAGATATTCGAGATGTTGAAAGAAATGAAGAAGGAAAATGAGATGAGGGACAAAGCCTTCAATGCATTAAACAAGCAAGTGGGACAAATGGCTGAAGACTTGGCAAAGAGGAATCCTGGAACATTGCCAAGTGATACAAAGGTAAATCCCGCTCATCAAGTATCATCTTCTAAGCATGCTCAGGTAAAACAGGTAACCACACTTAGAAATGGTAAGGTTTATGATAACAAAGTTGATGTTCCACCAACCTTTGTAGAAGGTGTGGTGGAAGATGTTGATGAGGATGAGGAAAGTGATAGTGAGGAGACACCTATTGCATCTAAACCGATAACTAAACCCGAATGTGTTTCAAATAAAACAACCAAGGAAGCTCCTTTTCCGGAGGCCTTGGTAAAACCGGATCTTTCTAATAAAACAAAAAGGGGCCCACAACAAGATGAAATGTGGGAAGTTTTCAAACAAGTTAAAATCAATCTTCCTTTGTTAGATGCAATCAAACAGGTGCCTTCCTATGCTAAGTACTTGAAAGATCTTTGCACACAGAAAAGGCAACATAAGTTGCCCAAAAAGCTTGATGTTAATGTGCAAGTGAGTGCTATTTTGTCGGGTGCTCTTCCACCTAAGTTGGAAGATCCAGGAACGCCTTTGATTTCTATTCAAATTGGTGATTTTACAAGTGAAAGGGCGTTGTTGGATCTTGGTGCTAGTATTAGCATCCTCCCAGGAAGTCTCTATGACCAATTTGATTTTGGTCCACTTCAGAAAGCTGACACCACAGTTGTGTTAGCTGATTTGACCCCTAAACTTCCTAGGGGGGTGTTAACGGATGTGATTGTCAAGGTGGAAGACTTCTACTACCCGGTAGATTTTTTGGTATTGGATTATGTGTCGGGTATTCAGGGTAGGCAACCGGATGTCATATTGGGAAGACCATTTTTGGCCACTGCTCATGCCCAAATCAATTGTGTTGATGGCACGGTTGACATGACATTCGGTAACCGAAAGTTGCGTATGAATATGTTTTCTCCTGTTACTAACTTTGCTACTCATGACACATGTTTTATGGCAGATATTATTGACAGCTGTGTTCCTTGCTATGATCCTATAGTGAGCAAGGACAACACAGTTGAAGTATTTTCTGTGTTTGACAGGTTGGATAATGAACACATTCAAGAGTTGATGGATGCTGAAAAGGATGTTGAAGTGAAAGCTACACAAGAGGGTAGACCACCATGGTCATGTCATCAAGAGAAGATCCCCGATTCATGGAACAAGGAGCTGAAACCCTCATTGGAAGAACCACCAGAGCTAGAGTTGAAAGAGTTGCCAACACATCTCAAGTATGTGTTTCTGGGAGGCAACAACACATTGCCGGTCATCATTGCTTCTGATTTGACTGAGGAACATGAAAAAGCACTCATTGAGGTTTTGTCCACTTACAAATCAGCAATTGGATGGACGATAGCGGATCTGAAAGGTATAAGCCCATCAATTGTCATGCACAAGATCATCACTGAGCCGGAAGCCAAGCCATTTCGAGACACACAAAGGAGGCTCAACCCCAACATGAGAGAAGTGGTAAAGAAAGAGGTACTCAAGTGGCTAGATGCAGGTATTATCTTCCCTATTTCTGATAGCACTTGGGTGAGTCCCACTCAGACGGTTCCAAAGAAATCAGGTATTCAGGTAGTACGAGGGAATGATGGCGAGCAAATCGCAACCCGGCCTGTAACCGGGTGGCGTGTGTGCATCGATTACAGAAAATTGAATGCCGCCACATCTAAGGATCACTTTCCTTTACCGTTTATTGACCAAATTATTGAACGCTTATCAGGTCAGAAATTCTTTTGCTTTCTTGATGGTTATTCTGGTTATAATCAAATTGCTATTCATCCAGATGATCAACATAAGACGACATTCACTTGTCCTTATGGCACCTTTGCATTTAGGCGAATGCCATTTGGTTTGTGCAATGCCCCCGCCACCTTTCAAAGGTGTATGATGAGTATCTTTTCAGATATGGTGGGGGAGTCTTTGGAAATCTTCATGGATGACTTTTCAATATTTGGTTCATCATTTGATAAATGTCTTAATCAATTAACCAAAGTATTGACAAGATGTGTGGAAACTAATTTGGTTTTAAGTTGGGAAAAGAGCCACTTCATGGTTCGTGAAGGGGTGGTTTTGGGTCATGTGATTTCTGAAAGAGGAATGGAGGTGGATCGGGCAAAAATAAATGTTATTTCTACATTGCCACCTCCCACAAATGTCAAGGGCATTCGTTCTTTTCTAGGACATGCCGGGTTTTACAGAAGGTTCATTAAAAGCTTTAGTGTCATAACAAAACCTTTGTGTAATTTGCTTTTAAAAGATGTCCCGTTTGAATTTGATGATGAATGTTTGAAATCGTTTAACTTGCTTAAGGAACAACTTGTGGCAGCCCCAATCTTGCAATCACCAGATTGGTCTCTTCCTTTTGAGATTATGTGTGATGCAAGTGATTATGCAGTTGGAGCTGTGTTGGGACAACGGGTTGACAAGAAACCCGTGGTGATCTACTACGCAAGCAAAACTCTTTCTGATGCACAATTAAATTATACAACTACAGAAAAAGAGTTGCTTGCAGTAGTCTTTGCATTGGATAAGTTTAGATCATATATTTGTGGTAGTAAAGTTATTATCTATTCTGACCATAGTGCTGTCAGGTACTTGATGGAGAAAAAGGATGCAAAGCCAAGGTTGATTCGCTGGATTCTTCTACTACAGGAATTCAACTTGGAGATCAGAGACAAGAAGGGGTGTGAGAATGTGGTTGCGGACCACTTATCTCGACTACCACCTACGGAGAATGACACCTCACTTGCAATCAATGACACATTCCCAGATGAGCACATTATGTCCATTTCTACTTTGCCTTGGTATGCTAACATTGTGAATTACAAAGTGACAGGTCAAGTACCGGAGCATTGGGTGAAGAAGAAACGACTGCAGTTCTTTTCAAAAGTCAAGCAATATATTTGGGATGAACCGGACTTGTTCAAAGTGGGAGCGGATCAAGTGATACGAAGATGTGTGCCTGATGAGGAGATTCCAAGTCTGTTGGAGCACGTGCATTCCTTTGCATGTGGTGGCCATTTTAGTGGACACAAAACAGGGCACAAGATTTTAACTAGTGGTTTCTTTTGGCCATCTATCTTTAAAGATGCTGCCGAATTTGCTAAGCGTTGTAATAGATGTCAACAATTAGGCAGCATCTCAAAGAGGAATGAGATGCCCTTACAACCGATTTTAATTGTTAACATATTCGATGTATGGGGCATCGATTTCATGGGCCCATTTCCGAACTCGTGTGGTAACTATTACATCTTGGTGGCAGTTGATTATGTGTCAAAGTGGATTGAAGCAATCGCCACCAAGACTAATGATCATTCCGTTGTATGCAAGTTTGTGCAAACAAACATTTTTACAAGGTTCGGAGTCCCTCGTGTGATCATAAGTGATGGGGGCACTCACTTCAAAAACAGTCATTTTGCAAAATTGCTTCAACGGTATGGAGTTAACCACCGAATTGCAACACCGTACCACCCACAAACAAGTGGGCAAGTTGAAGTGTCAAATAGGCAAATTAAGGAAATCTTACAGAAGACGGTTCGGCCTGACCGCAAGGATTGGTCTAACAAACTTAATGATGCCTTGTGGGCATACCGAACCGCTTTCAAAACGCCTATTGGCACCACCCCATATCAATTGGTTTATGGGAAGGCTTGCCACTTACCGGTAGAGTTAGCTCATAGAGCTTTATGGGCTGTCAAAGAGGTTAATCTTGATTATGATGCTGCAGGTAAACAAAGGAAATTGGATCTGTGCGAGTTGGAGGAATTGCGGGACGAGGCATATGAGTGTGCATCTGCATACAAAGACAAATTCAAGAAAGTTCATGATGCGAAGCTGAGATTGCAACAGTTCGAAGTCGGTCAAAAGGTGTGGTTATATAACTCACGATTGAAGTTGTTTCCGGGCAAGCTTAAGAGTAAATGGATGGGACCATACTCTATTGTGCGCATCGGTAATTATGGCGATATCGAGATCGAAGATTTTGATGATCACATACGACAAGTCGTTAATGGTCATCGTTTGAAGCCGTACTTGGAGGCAACGGATTTTCAAGGTGCATCAAAGGAATCGGTGAGCTTTGTCATGAGCTCATCCGATTACGTGGACGTCTGAGGTTCAGGTAACCTCGGGAGAAATCCCGAGTTGTATAGTTTGTACACCTTTGTTTTATTTTCTTCGTATTCTAGTTAATTGGTGATTTTTTATTTTGGTTTTATTTTTTATGTTTTATTTTTTATTTTTATTTGTCTTTTATTTATTTCTTTATTTTTCTTTTGGGTTAACTTAGTCTAAGCACAAATCGTTTTCAACACGGGATGTCCGGGTTATTTTCGTCGAAGTGTGCTTAAGTGTGAACGTGTTGGGGTCAACACGACGTTTGTGAAGGGGTGGGTCGGTTCAGTTTAGACAGTTTAGTAATGTCTTGAAACGGTTCTTTAATCGTGGTAAAAAAAAAAAAAAAAAAAAAAGGGTAAGCATACGGTTGATAATTTGTTAGTTGGTTTGTGTCGGTTTTAAGTTATGTTTTTACATTAGTAGGTTGTAGTTTAGGATAGATTTGGTTTTTATTTTTATTTATTTATTTTATTTATTTTATTTTTTTTTTTTTGTTCTATGTTACGGTTCGTAAGTTTTATTTTATTTTCATTTTTGTTTGGTTTTATTACTTATTTAGTTTTATTATTACTTTTATTAATTTTTTATTATTATTAAATTTTAGTTAGTTTTATCGTGATTTAAAAAAAAAAAAAAAAAAAAAAAAAAAAAAAAAAAAAGACCATAACTTACGGATGATGAGGAGTAACATATGGCCAAGGCAACAGGCTACGCTGATGATGTTCTGTCTTACGCCCTCCCTACGCCAAAATCATCTTAGGCGTAAGTTACGGCCCAAGGACCGTAGCTTACGCCGGACCTGCACAGCACCAATTTTCTTTTCAACTTTTCGTTTTTGTTGAGGCTATCCAATCCATATCCATTTAAAACAATAAAAAAACCCGACCCCATGACTTAAGAAACCTGAAATCGGGACCCATGCTCCACTTTTCACCTCACATTACCTCACGTCTCCCGTGTTTCTCACCCACCATCTTCGTCTTCTTCACCATAACCCCATAACTAACCCAAACCCTAACTTTATCATTCCTTAACCAAATCAAGCAAGTAAGTAGTGCATTTTGGGTATTTTTCGACGAGGAACAAAACCCCGGTGGCCGTTTTGCCCAGCTCACGGTCTTTCGAAAGATATCAACAGTTACAGTTACGAGCCCTAGTTGTGTAATTGGAAATTTTTGGGTTTTTGAATCATTCTTCCAATTTCAACACATATTTCAGCCATTAAACTTCAAAGGTATGTATTTCACATGTATTTGAGTGATGCTCATGAATGCCTCAAGGTTTGACATGATTTTTACTTAAATTTAAATTGAGTTCATTGAATGGCATTGGTAAGTAAGGTTTACAACAACGATGCCCCACATTGTTACTGCTAAAATTAGTAATTTTGATATGTAGTTAAGAAAATTAGTAGAATGGCCACTGTGATGGGTTAACAAGTGCTTAAAAACCATAGGAAGTCATGGGGGTGAATGTTTTTTGAAACACATGGATGATGGTTATCTTAGTTTGCTCATAATGAATCTGAAAGTGATGTGTTTGAGGTAATAGCCCAATATAAAACCAAGTTCACATGTAAAAGAACCATAGTTGTAAACAAGTGTGGGGATATGTTGGATATTACACTTACATGCACTAACTTAGTATGTTTGCTTGTTTGTTGTTGTGTAGATGGTACGAACGAAGCAACCAACCGGGAAAGGCAAAGGAAGAGCCGAAGCTTCATCATCAAGGCAACCAAATCAACCTCCGGCACAAAGGAGAAGAATAGATAACTCAGATGAAGAAGAAGACCAGAGAGGACCAAAACCCATTTGGGGTGGAGGTCCATTGGATGGAATGGACCCCGAGTGGCAATTGGAACTATTTCAAGACAAGATGAAGGAGTTGAAAACTTATAGTGAAGGGTTTGTGTGTGAACGGATATTAGATCGGGATCATTTTACACCGTTTGGATTGGTTAAGTTCTTTGATGATCTAGGATGGGGAGCGGTTATTAATTTCGAAGAAATGAAAGTGGAAAGGCTTTACTTGAAGTTGATTGAAGAATGGGTAGGATCCCTCACTATTGACTGGGGTAATCGATCCCCAAGCACACTTAGACTGATTGGAACAATTGAGGGAGTACAGGTTGTGATGTCACGAGAGACACTGAGTCACGTTGCTCGTTTTGACTCCAAGCCCAGTAATCAGTATGTTTATCCATCAGTAGATGATCTGCAAGCTAAACCGGCTTTGCATCCCACTTGGTCTACAATGCTAGAAACTATCTTTCAGCCCGGAAAGGGGACTACAATGAGGAGGAACAATTTGAAGATTGAAGCTAAACTGTTACTGGTAATCATGCATTCGAATGTGGTCCCACGCAGGAGTGATAAGACAATGGTGAGACACCCGGAGGTGCCGGTTCTGTATGCTTTAATGACTGGGAAACCGAAGATATCATTTCGGTATTTGGCCATGTTGAACATTTGGGAAGCGAGGAACAACAAAGACAAGAAGATGATTCCTCACTGTAAGTTGATTCAAGCTTTGATAAGGTGGCATGGGTTGATAGATGATGATAACCACGACTACATGAGAAAACACCACACACCGCTTAGGTTGACTACTTTGAATACTCAAGCATGGGAGTACAAGTCATCTGAAAGGTATCATCGGTTGAAAGACATGGCCACTGGGAGAGTATGGGATGTACTAAAGGTCAATGCTAGGCCTCTCCAACCGGGGGAACATGACACATTTGATGGGGAAGCAGTTTTGGCTGATGTTCATATGGCGACAGAAGAGGATGATGGTGATGATGATGGTGATGGGGATGACCAACCCATCGCAAGCATGATAGGAAGAAGAAGAGGAAGAGAAGGGTCGAGTAGGGGGGTGGCGAGATTAGATCAGAGGGATACCACATGGGGTATCAATGATGTGGAGCTTGGAAACAATTTTTGGTTTGTACTTTTATTTGGTTTTGCTTTATTCTTATTGTGTTTGTTTAGTTAAAGTTAAGTAGTTTTAATTTGGGGAAGGTCATGAAAGCACTTGTTGGACATCCATACATTGTTGGGTGAATTGCATACTATCACACATTGAGGACAATGTGACTCAAGTGTGGGGAGGGGAATGGTTGAAAGAAAATGTGTCACATATCACATGTCTTGAAAATCTTGTAAAATTTTCAAAAATGTCCTTGTAAGCAAACCGGATCGAACATAAAAACTTGATTTGCAACGCACTAATCTATATCTATTAAGGAAAGGATAAAGGTTTTTGAGCATGCTTATTCCTTTAAGTTTCATGAGAGTTTTGCTGACAAATGGTTTTTGGAAAAATCTAAAGGATTGCCTAATTAAGGATATTATGCTTTGAGGTAATTGCATATGTTGCATGTCGGTAACCGTATTCCTCCATATATGTGTGAGATTTTGAGCCTTAGAGTGTAATATTTGTGAGTTGAATTTCATTTGTTGAGAGTGACCGGTAGTTGGGGATTGTGATAGAACTTGTGTGTTTTGATACATGCTGAAACCTTAAGTGAATAAGTGCACTAAAATGAGAAGGCATTAGGATTACACCAAATTCCTTTTTGTTAACCCGTTATGAACATGTTCAACTCCCCTAGTTAGCCATTTTTGAGCCATTTTGTTTACAAAAAGTCCCTTTTGTTTGTTAAGCCCAATAGCCGAACATGAAAGCAAATCCTATGAAAAATGTAATGAGGATCCAACTAAAAAAAAAAAAAAAAAAAAAAACAGAAAAAAAATATATAGAATAAAAATAAAAATCTTGGTGAAAATAAAGACGATGGATCGTGGTAATACGATGTCATTGGTTTAAGTGTTTTAGTTGGATTTTTCCTCTTATCACCCACCAAATAGCCTATACCCTTCCCCTAACCAAAGCCAAAAACCCGAAAAGCCCTTTGATTGGTGCATTATTTAACTTTGTGGTAGAGGTGTGATTGACATACAAGCCTATGTTCACAAGAATCAATACCTGGTTGGGAGTGATAGAGTTTCTAGCACATTATTTGCTAGTATTCAGAACCGAGAGGAGTGACTTATTGTGAGGGGTGTGTAACATGGGTAAGAATTTTAAAGCATGTATTTTCAGTTATGCAATTCTTGTTTTTGGTTAAAATGGCATCATATGTTTGTCAGCATGTCAACCTCGATTGTGTCAGTCTATGGGATGAGTATGTTTTGATAACCTTAATCTATAACTTGGTGGATATTGCATGTGTGTGTTGTAGAGAAGGTGAGTAATGTTCAAGAAAGTTTGCTTGAGGACAAGCAAAAAGGTAAGTGTGGGGATGTGATGGAATGGGTTTGGAATTGATTCTAACTTGATTAATTGGTTGTTTTTATGTTATTTGACGTGTTTATTTATTCGGAATAGAAGCTACCGGTTGTCCTTGTATGTTTGTAGGTTGGATGAAGCAAGAAAGCGTTTTTAAGAGGAAACCGAGCAAAGAGGAGCAAAACCGAGCACATCCGAACATCCGCGTATGCGAAATGGAAGCCAAGAACTTTGAAGAGGCATATCTTGGGTTAGGAGAAGAGTTACGGGACGTATAATATATGAAAATCGCGTTTCTCGACGAGATAAAGCCAATGGTAACATCAGAGCAGGCGTAAGTTACGCCTAAGGGGCCGTAACTTACGCCGGGAAGCTGTTCCGTAACCAGAAACGTAAGACAGAGGTTGTAAGGCGTAAAGTGTATGTCAGTAGGCGTAAGTTACGCCTAGGGGGCGTAACTTACGCGGGGTGCTTCCGGAAAAGGTCAAAATTCGCGTTTTTTGGGGTATTTAAGGCCCAAATCAACCCTAGTCGACTATCACACCTTTGGGGCAAGTTCTTGGGCGATCTTGGAGTATTTTGGAGCGTTCTAAAGCCTCGATTCATCAATCCTAACAGCAAATTGAAGATTCCATCATGCAATTCCACATGAAGATTAAAGATTTAAGCGTTGCTATGTCCGGCTAAGTCTCTCGTGATCGTCTCCGGATGGATGGTTAGGTTTAGTAGTTAAAGTTTACTTTGGATTGTTAAACATTGGTATTAGATTAGTTTTTCATTGATTACTTATCTAGTATTGTTTGATTGTGAAACCCTAACCATTGTTTCATTACTTTTCAATTTCAAGTTCAAGTCGTTTACTTTTTATTCATTCATAGTTTGAGTGGATTGGTGATTGATGAATTTGAGTTTTCAAAGCTTTTATAATCAATTGGTTTTGTGAAATTAATAATCAACCGAATCAACAACATCGGTCTAGTTATCGGTTGTCAATAAGGTCATTAATTGGTTTCCAAAGACTAGGTGTAGATCAATCCAAGCATAAGCTATGTCTATGTAGTTTCCAATTGACAATTCAAAGCATCTTTAATTACTGGATTAACCTGAAATCCGGAGTGATCACCTTTTCCATTAATTGTTTACAAATTCTTAGTTTAATTCGTTTGTTTTAGTTAAGTTAATTGTTTCTTAATTCAACCCTAAAATCAACAATTTCAAGTTTAAATTTTTATTGCAAGTAGTCAATTAGTTGTGTTGAAAGTAGTTTCCACTTGACTTCTCGTGGATCGATACCCGACTTCCCTAACTAAATTGGGTTGTAGGACTTGAGTTTAAACTCTTATTTTTGGTTGGTACTTCGACACCGATCAACCTCCCTCATGTTGGCCGTGAGACCGGCTGGTGAGGGGCGCCTAATGGTGGCATTCACCATTTACTTTCCATTGAGTTAAGACTAGGTTAATTTTAAAATAGTTAAACCTAAAGCCTGGAGTAAGTCAGGTTTTCTTTTTCTTCTAATTGTTTAGAAATCTGAGTTTAGGCCTTTGCATTTATAAACATTTTCACAACCAAATCAAAAAAACCAAATTTACATTATTTAGTTTAATTGTTATTAAATTAATATTTTAAACTATTTATTCATATATACAGTACTCATACTTTTATTAGTTAAAAGGGATCTAAAAATCAAGTTTTAAGATTGACCTTTTAACGTCAATCATTAAGATCAATAATTAACACATGCAAAATGTGAGATTTATTCAATCAAAGCAAACACGAAAGTCCATATGAAGACAACTAAACATGTCTTTTTTCAAATTAAAGAATGATAAGTAACTTGAGTAAACACATTTTGTTAACTTTTTCTCAAACTCATTATATATAAAGGATTTAATTCATAAATATTTTCATTAAATTATGGCCTTATATATTAAGTTTTCAAGCAATGTATAAAGTATATTTTCATTAATAATACACAATTGTCTACTATTAGACTCGAATCCTTGATCATATGAGGCATAATATCATCATGTATACACCCGAATACCATTTTGCTATAAGCACGTTGATAAAATAAAGTTTGCGTTAAACAATATCAAGTAGGGAGGAATGGATATTGATTAAAACATAGCAAGATTTAAAATGCAGTAAATACATATGAGAGTATTAAATTTTTATTCAGGTTTAATGTAGGTGTCTGTTTTATGTAGAGAAGTTTTGATAATATAGACTTGTACCATCAGAAGTTTTTTTAACTTTAAAATGCAGTAAATAGAGATGAGAGTATTAAATTTTAGAAATTTCCTTACAAGTTTTGATTTTATTAAATTTGAGATATTTGCTTAAAGATTTGAGTTTTTGTTTTAATTCAAACGATTGGTTGCCGGTGATAAAGATTTTGTAAGTAATTTTTCTAATATTTTTGTAACATATTTGTGAGGATTTTGTATGATTTAAGTTTTTATTAAAAATTGTATAAAGTTCGTGATGAGAGATTTGATTTTGTTATGTAACTTATGCTTAATATATAATACTCATTCTCGAAAGTGTATTGTGATAACCCGGCGCAACGCGCGAGATATTAAACCTAGTGTATATTATAAGTATGAAAGCATATTTAAAATAAATTAAAAGTATAACATATTTGACTTTCATTGGTTTTAAATAAAATAAGAAATGTACACCAACTCAGAAATGTACACCAACTGGGTAATATATTTTATATTCAGGGTTATAAAAGTAAAATAGTGTCAAGGATGATTGATATGATTAACAAAATATTAATTAACATTCAAAATAATAAATTAGGCTTTTATTAGGCTTTGAAAAAAATTCAATCAAACATTCAATAATATGCACTTTATTTCAAGGCGGCATGTAAATATGTAATTAAATGGTAATTTGACTTATGGCTGATAAAAAAAAAATGGTAATTTGACTTGTAAAATAAACAAAAGGATAAATGTCAAAGAAGAAATTCAGAAACTTTTGAGCATGAAAACATGGGAGATGGAGGAATAGAGAGAGAATGAATATGATAAAAATCAACAGTTCCGAAGAATCGACGGTTTGAAAGAAGATCACTTTTTTTTTACGTCAAATGTTATCTCCTCCTTTTTTTTTTAACGGCGAAGGTCTCAATCGTGTGAAACAACTGTTTACAGGTCATGTCATAAAGGTCTAGTTATCAAGACCTCCTATTAGCCATCACAACCAACTCAGGAGGAAACCTCACTGGAAAAACCCCCTGACCGTCCTCAGACCCCTATTTCGTTGCGGGAAGCCGGGAAGAATTTGTATCCAAGACCTCCTATTTTGAAAAATCTTGGGGTAGCATTGAGGCAATGCCTCATTGGTATTTACACCATTGCATGGGTTAGAATCTAAGACCTCCTATTATAAGAGGCAAAACCTATACTAAGTAGACTAGTTCCATATTGGCTTAAATGAGATCACTTAATGAGGCAGAAATATAGCATGGGAGGAAAAAAAACATATAAAGATTTCTTTCGATGTGTTTAAATTTTTGACACGATACGAAAACATGAAATTAATAATATCATAATAAATAAATAAACAATATCATGTGTGTTAAATTAAGATGTTTAAGTTTAATATAAACTAAATGTATCCGTCCCGCGCGTCGCGGCGAATTATCACGTTACACTCTCCAGAACGGATATTATATATCATTTGTAGAGACATAAGTTACATAGGAAAATCATATCTTTTATCACAAACTCTATACAAATTTTTCATAAAAACATACAATCATACAAAATCCTCACAAATATGTTATAAAAATAATATAAAAAATTATTTACAAAATTCATCTCACGAGCAACTAATAGTTTGAATTAAAAGAAAACCCAACTCTCAAAACAAGTTTCTCAAATTTAATAGACACCATGTGCGGCAACCGAACCATCAACCCGCTGCTAGTCAGAAAACTAAAGACAACTTGTAAGGATACATTAAAACACCACATTTCATCCATCGCCCTCATTCCTAGCCCAATCTCGTTGGGTGTTTCGTTCCTTCTTGATTAACACTAGGGGTGTCTTGTTAAATAGAAACACAATCTAATAAAAACTCCCACCTATAAACGAACTCAAGGTTTATAATTCTACCCAGGGGCGTAGCTTTGAAGGGGCGGTCGCCCCCCTGTTTTTTCGTTCAGTGGTGTACATTGCCCGATTCGTAGTGCAAAATTTTTTAAAATTTTTATTCCCCCCCCCCCCCGGAAAAAAAATATACACCCTATGTTCGCCCCCCTTACGCTTGGGGTCAAGCTTCGCCACTGATTCTACCAATGTATAATAAGCCCCCGTTCAAAATTTTTGAATTTCTATTACACAATTTAAAGCATTGAAATCTCAGACATGCTTTGATTAGTTGTGATTATATTATAGCATATAAAAACACATATTTGTGTTCAAACGACAGCAAATTCGTTATTAGAAGATTCTAATTTATGTTAAATATGCGAGAAGATTTAAATCACATGAATCAAAACCATAATTTACTCATTTAAAAACAGATATAACATTTTTTACCAGCAATTACTTTTTTTTGAACGGCAAAGGTCTCCACTGTGTGAGCCCACTGTTTTCAGGTCATGTGACCAAGGTCTAGTTACCATGACCTCCATTGAGACCCCACCACTACCCCAGGAGAAAACCGCACCGGAAAACCCCCTAACCTCCCAAAGACCCCTATTTCGTCTTGGGAAGGATTTGAACCCGTGACCTCACACAGGAAAGCTAAAGGGGTAACCATTAGGCTAGAAGTCCTTGGTTACCAGCAATCACTTACTCATAAACACCATTTAATCCTCTTAAACAGATTTATTTAATTATGAATAGAAAAAAAGAGTAAGTAATAAATGCCATATGCATTAACTTACATCAATATTATCATCTATTGGTATATATTAATCGTTGACTATGATGGCTGCTAATAGGAGTTCCAAAGTTTCGTAGGCCCGTTTCTAGAACAGTATTCAAGCTTCGGTAGGGATATGCAACAATTTTTTTTATTGGACAATAAATATTAGCATTTAATATATTGTAGTTATTTAAAGTAAACGTTGTCAATGAGCTTTAAATCAATTTGTTTGAGAGGAGGTAACTTTATGGTTTTCGAACGTTAAAATATCGGTTCGAGTCTCACTTGTAACAATATGTTTTAGGTGGGTCAGAGGTTCATCACAATAGATCTTTGGACGGTGGATTTCCTTTGAAATGCTAAGCGCCGGTTCCCTAACGTTGTCTGCTGCCTTTCGCCATTGAGTTTACTGAGGAACGAGTTTAAAATGTATTCGTTGACTGTTAAAAAAGTTTAAAGTAAGCGCTTATAGTTAAAGTATTTAATTTTAGTTTTTAATGTTTAATTTTGAACCATCGCATCTTGTTTGTTTGCTGAAAATGTTACTCCGAGCCCTTCTACAAATTTATAAAACAAAGTTTTACGTTATGTTTTTTCTTGAACGGCTAAATTTTAGGATCACTGACGGATGAATGTAGTATTATTGTGCCACCAGCAGTACCGCCCAATCATATCCACACTACCAAGTCATCAGTTCTGGAGAAAGCTCAATATTTTGAGAAAATCCCTTCGTGGGATTTAAAATCCAGTATCATTTAGTTCCTAAGCCTTATCTTACCACCAAGATTCAGTTCGTTTACGTTATATTTTTTTTTGAACGACGACGATCTTACATACCACGTATGTTGTCTTAACATGGCCCACCGGACAGAGGTAAGACGCGGCCACCCCAGATGCACGGGAACCCCTTGTAATGGGTAAACTCTCTCCCCCATTGGTCCAGATTTCGAGATTAAGCTCAAGACTCATTCTCTTACCTGGATGTCATTTAAGTCGCCCCTGACGGGGTTCGAACCCATGACCTCTCGATCACATGGTGAAACCGCAACCAACAGGCTGAATTCGCCGGACTGGTTGGGTCAAAATTAAGTTGACTTTCGTTATATTCATGATAAATTCGTTGTGAAACCCCGTTATGTAACAAAGAAAATCACACTTGGAAGAGACATTGTCACTTAGAAAGGAGGTCTTTGTTTCAAATACAAACAATGTGTATTTGGGTGCATTGATGTTCAAAAAATGTAACAAAGAAAATCATAATTATGATAACGTAAGCATCGATCATATCAAAATTAATGTTAACTTTCGTTATATTCATGATGAATCCGTTGTTCCATCAAATGGCCGGTGCATCTGACTATTTGAGATTCTGAATATCCTCAACGCAACTTGTATACGATTCCATGAATGACACTTTTGGTCCTTTAAGAATTTCCAATTAAAACATTTGCATCCTTTAAGAATTTTCAATTAAAACTTTAGCAAGCTTGTAGTTAAGAACAATTGTTTCGGTATTTAAAAAAGGAAAAAACACCTAATAGCCATGAATTAAAATAAAAAAAGCAACAAAAGATTGAATTATTTACATGACTAGCGATGAACTACTCCATGTTGGTGGTGTACGTAACCGTCAATTTAAAAAAATTAAATATAAATGTTATAAAATATAAACCTTGTCACCTCCTTTCTAAACTAATTGGTTAGATAAAAGTAGACCCATCAATCTAGACCAATAACAAGATAAATCAGTATATTTTGGTAAAAACTATTGTATACTGGATTTTAAATGAGTAATATTATGTTATGACATAAAGGGGACTCAGATGAGTAAGAGTTTAACACAATGTATGTCAGGATGAGTAATTTAAAAGCTATGTAAATATAATGTATTTAAGCAAGTCAAAGAAATTAATAATATATTTAATGATTAAATCATTAAAAATTATTTAAATAAACTATTTGTTTCATTAAAACTTTTTAATTTAAATGAAATGTATGTTTTTTAAAAGCAACTTATATAAACCCAAATTGATTTTCTTTAAACTCATCCTCACATACACCATCTTGACTCACACCCGCTCTTACCCGCTACCCAACCCAACCCAACCCATCCATTTTGCTAGGCACATGTAAAAGCGTAAAATTATTGGAAACCAAGTTAAAATGCTAACAAAAATTTTGAAACATAAAAAGATTTGCGTTGGTAAAAAAACTAAAAGAAGATTTTAGAAGGCTAAATTGAATGAAAGGTATATAAAGAATCAAAGATGCAAAATCAAAAAAAAGAAGAAGTTAGGTTCTGTAAACGTCCGTTTTATGTTCAGTCTCCGCTACCCACTAAGTCGGGCAAAACGATGGGTCAGGTTAGGTTGGGTAACAAGTTAAAATGGATTTCATCAAATGCAGGTAAAGACGACTTATAAGCAAAATCAATTTGAGTCTTAATATGTCGTTTTTAAAAATATTGATTTAATTCCACTCAAAATGATTCTTAACCATATGAATAGTCTATTTGAATAATTGTTCGTAATTTTCTAATCAAATATGTTATTGATCATTTTTACCCATTGACATACATTATATTCACAAAGCTTTTAGATAACGCGTCTTGACTCATATTGTATTTAATGGTCTTACTCATCTTAACCCGATCTATATTACATTGTTATTCATTTCAACTCAAAATACAACAATTATATTGGTTCAGGCCCTTTCATTACACCCTTTCAAACACACATAAAACACAATTTTGTGTACAAGAAGTTTTCTTCTATTTTAATTTTCTTCCTTGATTGAATAAAAGGCATATTAACTTATATAATGAAACAAACAACACACTAACCCATGTTTAACCTACTACTCCTACAACTTACTCCACTACTTGCATAAATCTAAACATATCCATGATCTAGTTAAACACTTAAAAACATGTGATCAAATTAAAACTATGCTGATGTAACATCAGTGCCGGAACCATCACCGGAACAGTGATCTTAAACAGTAGCAAGAACAGTAAACAAGTACGAACTATATACATTTTAGTGCATTTCCTATTCATATCATTTGTCATTATCATTTTGTGTTATCAAACAAAAAGTTCAGAAACATTTAACAGAAACAAAGTTCAGAACTATGGTTTTTGAGTCAGATAATTATCTGACAACACAGAACCATCATGGGATTATTTGTTAGGATTTATTATGTATAAACGTATGTGAGGCTTAATAAAACAAAACTGAATGGATGTTGTTATGTGAATGCTAAATTAACGGGTTATTCGTATAGGTGACGATTTGTACGAATATATCTGAAGGTTTAACGTTCTGAACGATATTCGATAATTAGAAAACAACATTGAAAAGTATAGTTATCGTCGTGTTCGTATGAGTGACGATTCGAACGAATACACGCGACAACCGTACGATTCAATTAAAACAGTAAATTAATATTTTGAAAATTTAAAATAAATAAAAGATATTAGTTAGTTTATTAGGAATCACAACTTAAATTAATTTTATAAATTCTATTTTACAAATCGTGTCGTTTCGTGACAAAAACCACGAGAAACGACACTTTACGCGAAACCGAACGAGACCGAACAACCGAGTATTGTCTAAGTCTTTAATGAGGACATTAATTTCACCACCAACCACCACCCATCCCATTATTGTCCTCATTTTCGTTTTACACCTCTCTCTCTCTAAAAAATTTTTTCTCCTCCTTCTCTCTACAAGTTCCTAGCCATTTCTAGTCGGATTCAAGTGTTCTAGGTGTCAAGACGTTCCTCTCGTTGTGTAGATCAAGAAAGTACAAGAGTTTCAAGCATCTACCCGTCGAATTTGAGGTAAACTTTCACTTTATTCGCGGTTTTTAGGGTGTATCATGAACCCCTTTGTTTGATGTCTTTTAACCGGTCTAAACACTCACAAACACATAGATGAGCTGTGGTAAACACTTAGGAAACTATAGAGACTATCCTGTAACAGGTCTAGATCGATAATGGAAGGGATGCTATAGGTTCGTGGGAGTATACTTACGGCCGAACCTGTTCCACAAAGAGATCCAGATGCTCGAACCTTTACACGAACCTATCATGCCAGCCGAACCTTTGGTGGCTGGCGAACCCTTAACTCCCGAACCCTGCTCTACATGGCCGAACCTCCTTCGTACAGCTGCACATGTATGTAAACGAACCTATGGGCAAACCTACATGAAGCCGCGAACCTCCTAGTCAGCCGAACCCTAGGGTGGCGAACCTTCGAACAACAAACCCACTTCTCCTAGACGAACCATGGAACTGGACCGAACCTTGTAGGAGACAGCCACGAACCTGGGGTATCATTCTAGCCGAACCTTCTTCCCTTGAACGAACCTAGGACTAGAGAACCCTACGTTGAATACATGCATGTGGCCGAACCCTTATGTGCTAGCCGAACCTTCTCCTAGTTGGCCCTAGGTTCGCTGGTTTTGAATTGAGAAAACTTAGTATTTTACAAGTATGTTAAATTTTAGGGTTGTGAGTGCATGGGAACCAACATACATGCACATGCATGAATTAACATTATGTGTGGGTATGCAAGAGGTGAATTATTAGAGCATTCTTGGATAACATCAAGACTTAACTCTCAATAGTAAAAATGGAGTTGGCCTATGATGTATAAATGAAAATGGTTGGTTGACATCTAATAATTGGGCCTAAAACAATTGGGTTATGATTTAAGTCAAGTAACAATAAAAACGAAGGACTAAAGGTGGGGTGTTTGTTTTAATTATCAACACTAACTTAAGAAAAACATTAATATGAATAGTTAATCTAAACGAATTGGTTATCTATATCATATTGTTCAAAGATTTTGAGTGATGATCAATTGATAGTCAAAGGTTATCATTGGGCCTAAGTGGGCCCAAAGGGGTAAATCGAGCCCATCATATATTAAATGTTAAATTAAGACAAATTAGTGATATCTTGACAAGAGAAATGGGTTATAAATTTTGTGAAATTAAGTTTAACTAAAAGACTTTTTAAATAAATGTTGTATCTTAAAATAAACATAATTAAAAAGTGCTAATCAAGACTCCTAGTTAACTGTGGGGATATGGGTTATAAATGGGTAATTGAACTAGGCCATTAGATTGAGCCATAGAAGCACTTAGTAACTTAGAACACTTAGTTACACACACCGAGACCAAACCCTATATACGTTGATTAGTACGTATACTTATTGTACTCGAATTCTTTTAAAATAACTCAGGAACTGAAGAAACTTAAGCAACAATAAAGAGCGCGCATTTTGTGATAAGACATTTTGTAACATCAAGTACCAGATCGTCCGGCAAGTCCGTACGGTACGTGTACTCTCACTTTATACTATGTGTATATACAAGTACATGAACAGTGTTTATGATAACCGATTTCAGAATACAATATACAGTTGTACGTATTTTAGTGCAAACTTAAATACATTAAGTACAACACACATTTGAAACAATAGTTGTGTGTATTTGAGTGAAAACTTAAGTACAGTTAACACAACGAATCACAGGAAACAACAGTGTTCAAGTAAACAACGAAAGCAAATCGGTTGCGATCTGATGTCCACAGATGACAGGAATCAGATGGCCGACGAATCAGTACAAGAACAATGTGACAACAGAATGTTTAGTTGAGTCCGATAGTGAGGAAACACAATTCAAACACAAATGCAGTGTTATTTCAGAATAACGAACTGACAGTGTGTTTGCGTGAGTGACGATTCACACAAACATATCTGTGAGTTTAAAGTTCTGAAATAATGACTGAAAAGTAGAAAACAAAAGTCAGAAAGCAAAACCATCGTCGTGTTTGTTCGGGTGACGATTCGAACGAATACGCGCGAAGGTGACGCGTTCTGACGAAACGAAACGAAAACTCGACACGAACGACTTTAAATTAATAAAACAAAATAAATAATGTTTTACAATTTTGAAACTCATCAAAATTGAATAATTAAAACTGTTTAATTATTAGTCCATAAATACGCGCGTTACATTCCGGAAACGTAACGAAAACGCGAACCGAGCAACAAAAACGAACCCGAACTCACTTGTGGTATAAATACCACAAATGAGCCCCATTTCTTATTTTTCCACTTCATCTCCTTCACACAAACACCCATTTCCGGATTTGAAGAAACCCTCCCCATTTCTCACCTTCTCTCTTCCATAACTTCTTCATTTCTCCACCAAATCACTCCATTCTTGAACCTACTTGAAGCTCTCATCATCCTCTACACAAAAGTACAAAGAATCGGCCCTAAAAGTCACTGAATCGAGGTAAAATCATGGTCAAAGTTCACGAGTTTTAGGGTTTTCACCCCTTTGTTTTGCTCTTGAACCATAACCGGTTTTTACACCACCCCATCGACCTCATCACCTTCAAACACCAACCCTTACAGGTTACTAACATGGGACACCACCAAAACACCCACTGGCGCGCACCCTTGGTCGACCCACAGCTCAGATGGCCGAATGAAGCCAACGGCCGAATGGCCTAGCCCTTGGCCGAAAGACCATCTTCATTCGGAAGCCTCTCACTCGGCAGCTCCACATTCGCCCAGCCTCATTCGTTGCTCCTCATTCGATGGCCATGCATCACCTCCGAATGAGATCATTCGACCCCCTCTCTTTCGCCCATGCACTCATTCGGGACCATGCCATTCGGACTCTCCTCTTCATTCGGTGTCTCCTATACGCCCAAGACCCAGCCATCCTCATCCGGCCTAGGTCCAGGAGCACTTGTGGTTGGCCACCCCCACCATGCTGAACCCATTCAATTTGAAACCACCTTTTAGCCAAGAAGGCCGTTGGTGATCAACAGCTTCAAACTCGAGTCCTTTTGGTTTCATTCAATCGACTTAAGCTAACATCATGGCCAGAGATCAGGACACACCTTTGGGCCCAGAATTATTGCTTTGGCCCAAGGATTTTGATTAATCGGATGCATAAGGCCATGGTGTTGGCCCAGGAACCCGTTTGGCCCAGTACCTTGGCCCAATCTCAAAATTTATCTAACATGACCCAATATGAGTTCATTTGATCATTTAACCTGTTTGAGATTAAATTGGCCCTTGGATTTAACTTGCACACACACAAATGGCCCATACCTTCCTTGATTTGGGCCCACAACTGTTTCGGCCCAATTAACCCAGGCCCATATTGGCCCAATACATAATATACTCCGGGCCTGGAAGAAATTCCGTGGGGCCCAGCAAATTAAGCCCATGGCCCACAAAACTTGATCCAAGGCCTACTCTTTAGGCCCATGTCCTAACCTTGAGGCCACTTTGCAAACGACTTGGACAACAGCCTATTTCTAGTCCAATTATGGTTTCTATTGTTCATATTAACCTTTGGCCCAACAAACCTTGCCTGGGCCCACCTCGGGCCCAACGGTTTTCTTTCGTGGCCCAATGGAGGCCCACAAGGCCACCTATTCACTAGGCCTTGTAATATTTGACCGGGCCTTCGTATTTCCGCAGCGTATATCATTGATTCACATGTCCTAATATGGTCTAACACTCTCAGTTGTTCAAGAACAGTCCAAGGCCCGTAGGTTTGGGCCTAGGGCCCAACTTGTTACCTAGGGGCCCAACCTTAGACTTGGTCACATGGTTCGGTCCACACTTCATTTCAAGCCACCTGGTTTTAACACATTTCATAAGATCAAAGTGTACAAGTTCAAGAATGAATCAAGTTCAAAGTTGCAAAATAATAACTTATAATGTTATTAACTTAAAACCAACATAAGGGACCGAACGGTGATCATGATCAAGTCTTACGCGTGGAAGCCAACTTTAGAGCTAACACTTACACATGCACATACAAAGTCCTATGAACTTATACTTACAAGTTACAAACAACGTTAAATCAATACAGGATCGTGAAAACAATAACAAGTACAATCAAGAGCGCGCGCACTCTCGTTTAAGCTAAGTCAACCCAACAATAACAAGGTGAGTTCATATGCCCCTTTTCTCTAATCTTTACTGATTTTAAACTCTCGGGGTTGAGAAACATGCTTTACTTTTATTTATTTAAAAGTTTTGCTTACATATTGCTAATACTTTGATTATTTGATATTAAATTGCTTATTATCATAAATCATTGTATGCATGCTTGTTGAATTTAAGAATACAGGAAAGATAAGATGATGATGATATTTTAATATCATAACTCATCGATACAATAGAATAACTTAGTAGTAAGTTAACTCTTACAACACTTAGTTATTCTTACAAGAAATGACATTGTAACATTTACAAGGAAACATGATGACATGATTACAAGATCAAAACTTAAGAATGATATAAAGATAATATATCTTTATTACATCATTCGATACAAGAATTAAGTGAGTGTAATAAGACTAGTTCTTATAACACTTAACTTTATAATTCAACACATATTACAAGAAGAACAAGTAGCATGGAATGATAATCATGATAACATAATTTCATGATAACAACGTCATTCTCTCAATTAATTAACATAATCTAATAAGACTAGTTCTTATTTAAATTTGTTAATATCACGGAGAACATATGACAATGAGAACAAGAGTACAAGTGAATACAATTACAATTAATTACATTTGACCTGTTTGTATTATATCACTCCAATCATGTGCCAAATTGTTCAAGTTGATCATGTAAGTCCCTTTAATTCGCTGACCAGTTAGTTTGACGTGACTAAACCGACGATAGCATAGTGGTACCATAGGTTTGACAAACCTCTAGCTTGTAGGGCTAGTATGTTGATCGTAACAATTCATTGGCCGGTAACGTATGACCGGTGACAGGGCGACCTCAAGTCAGGTTCTGGTAAGCGACACATGGTGATATTAATCTACAGTGATAAGTAATTAATCCAGCGAAAACCCTATTGAGTAGTAGGTTGAGAATGTGATCTGCTCTCATGTTACACTACTAGTAATAGATTTCGTTGAGGACAATAGACATACAAAGTGGTAGAGATAAATCGGATGCATTGAAAACTGATTGCGTGAGGATTTCAATGGATTCCTTTTAGGCTCTATGCACTATGGTTCAAGAACAAGTTGCAAGGGGTTAACTCACACTCTTAATATTTGATAGAGTATCATCAGTTAACCCACCTCAAGTATAGAATAATACAAGGACAAGATTATATTAATCTAAAATTCCTTAATACATCGAGGGTTATCAATACTGCGGTTTGATAATTAAACCCCATACAATATATTATTCTATCTTCAATACAATAACTGAATACAGCTCAAGTGAAATGAATAAGTGGGTAAATGGATATCTTTAGTTGTATCGCAAGTGGTGTGGAATTTGACTGAGTATGTGGTGGGATAGCGTCTGGGCTTGACCCTTTCAGGATTCCCTATATATAAGCATACTTAATTAGGTGATACACTACTTGTACATATAACTAAGGAGAGGCCATTGGGTGGAACAGGTGAAACATGTATTACAAGCAACAACTATGACATTGTGGATGTGTGCATGATCAATTCAATGGTTTTCAATTTACTTACTTATGAACTCACCAACCTAGTGTTGACATTGTTTAAATGCATGTTTTCTCAGGTGACGGACAGGTGTAGATACAAATGTGCAAGTGTTAAGCTAGTGGACTTATAGAAGACCTAGCTTACTTTTGATTGCATACTTTTGGATGACAAACAGTGAATCACTTTTGTATATCTTGTACAGTTCAAGATATAAACTCATTGATTCTTTTTGATTAGATTTACTTAGTTAAATTATGATGTACAATGTAATTTAACTTTGTAATTCTATTTCATGTCATGATTAGCATTTCTCATTTATATCTCCTGTGCTATGTAAACAATCTGATCAATTGATTATCACCCAAAGATATCGCGCCCCGGGAACCTTCCGCCCGACGGGAAAACCCGATCCGTTCCCGCCGGCCCGGGGTGTGACACATTTGCACATTAACACATCAACACAGGTGAGTTCATTGTCCCATTTCCTAAACATTTTTGTTTTCAAACGTGGGGCTGAGAAGCATGCGCAAATTATTTTCTTTGGATTGTATTTTACTTAAATGCTTTTAAATTCTATATGTGTTACATGTATGAATGATATCCTAGATCATGTCTAGGTAAATTTTATGCAGGTTTTTACTAAACTTATCTACTTATGACTTAAGTGGATAATGGAGTTAAACTAAACATTTCAACGAATCAAACGAAACTATTTTGACGAAACAAGTGTGTGAGTTCAACGAATCAAACGAAACTACTTTGACGAAACTAATAGTCGATGTTCAACGAACCAAGTGTTTGACGATCAACGAATCAAGTATATCTTACAACAAAACTAGACGAATCAACAAATCATTTTCAAGGGAAAGTCTGGGAAATATCAAAGATAACATATGCCAACGAAACAATACGAAACAAGGGACGAAACAAAACGAATCAAGTATGAAACAAAAACCCTACATTTCAAGAAGTCCTGGCTAGACTGTTTGATTTGTAGGTCATATGTTTGATGATATTTACAGAATCCTCTAACTACTAAGAACCTTGATTGATAGACTAGTCCACTCGAGTTGACCAAGGCCCAATCATTAGGACTTAGATTTTATTAAATGTTTATTTATTTATTTAATTAAGCATTTATAACTGTTTCTACAAATACTGTGGTTGATCATAATTGTGATGAACTTAAGGAATCAACATAGATTCCAAAATGTTGTATTTAAAGGAACAAAGAACTGATGAACTAATGGCTTACTGGTAGGGGTAAAATGCTTAATTATCATTAACACCAATGTCCTATGCGGATTAGTATGTGGTGGGACGGCGTCTGGGCGGGTTGTAGGCTCGACTCATGGGTATGCTCTATATATAAGCATACCGATGTGGATATTACATGTGATGTTAATGAGATTAGGGTCTTTACCAAAAGAGGTTTACAAATCATTTTCAACTACTAAACTATATGAACTCACCAACCATGTGTTGACTTTATTTTTGCATGACTTCTAAGGTGACGAACATGTCAATTAAGAAGCTTATGTTTTTGGACTAGGACTTCAGATAGAAGACTTAGTATTTTTGGACCTGTATACTTTTGGAACATCATTATACAATTATTTTGTATATCTTGTGCAGTTACAAGATAGACATCTTATGATGTTTATGATAGATTTACATTGTTAAATTATGAACGATACGGATGTAATTTAACTTTGTAATTCTATTCAAATTAGCATTTCTCATTTATATCATGTGCAATGTAAACAATCTGATCATTTCGATTATCACTCACGATATCGCGCCCCGAGAACCTTCCGCCGACGGGGACTCCGATCCAACCCCGCCGGCTCGGGGTGTAATCCCTAGAGTTTGTTTCAAAATTTTAATAAAAGTAATCGTGATTGAATTTTAATAAAGCAAACTTTGGGGTATTTGTTTATTTTTATGTGTTTCATACATATATGCATAAAGTTATATGACACTTAATTTGACAAATAAAATATTAGAAATAAAATGATGATTTCATAAAAGAGTTATAATAACTAATATATATATACACACATATATACATACATACATAAAAGAGTATTGTTTATAATCTAAGTATATAAAATAATAATAATATTAATAATAAATATATAAATAAATCTAATACTCATTTATAAAATAAACCACGGATGTGGTTTACATAAAGTTATGAAGTACATATATTAGTTTAATAATAACAATAAATAAATATAGTGACTTTAAATTATAAAGTATTTTATAAAAACAATTGGTTAAAATCCTAAACAAAACAATTGGTAACAAGTTATAGATATATTTAAAAACATAATAAATTATTTATGTTTACAAAATAAAAAAAAGGTTTACATACAAAATAACAATAAACAGGAAATTAGAAGCATTAGTTTTGCCAATTTATAAAACAAATTTTCAGCTTTAAAAAGTCAAAAAAAAAAACGAAATAAACAGCTTTGAAAACATGAAGGACCAAAACCGTAAATAAGCCATTCTTATTCTCCTCCTCACCCGTTAGCAAACCCGAATACCCGTTCGACCCAAATCCAAACCGAAATGCAATCCCGATCATTTACAGCTTGATTCCAGCTCATTTTTGCTCGGTTAGGAAGGGATTTGATCCAGAAATGAGTGACGATCAACAATTAATCGTTTAAATGCTTCTAATGCGGAAAATCCATTCCCAAAATAGGACCGATCAACAATAACTCAAACTCAACCGAAACCTGTATAAAAATCAAATCAAAACATACACTTAGTCTCCGTTTGATCTCTCGAATTCGTCTGGACAAGAAAAAAACATACAAACAAACGTGATACAAAGGGTTTCGAATCCAAGAACCGGCCGACCCCGACCCATTGCTCGAACGTTGCTCAAGTGAACTTTAAACAGGTAATCTTTATTCTATTTAGCTCGAAATCGATCAAGGAACAAAAGCCCGAACCTTTCTAGGGCTCATGTTCATCAATTTTGTTGGATTGGATCGACCTGCAAATCCAGGGTTCATCCAATTAGAGATCGATTTCTAGAACTAGATAAAGATAAAACACATGAAACCCCTTCAACGAAAACGTTGTAGCACAATGGTTCATCCATTGGTCACTGGCCCATTTTAACACTATTTTTTTTATATAATAATTCTAGTAAAAATTCATAAAACACATTTTTTTTACAGTTTAATAAAAAAAATGTTTTAATAACGATAAAAATAAACAAAGGGTTTAAAGATAATAATAAGAATACTTTCTTTTAAAACAAAACATATTTTTTTTAAAAAAATCATTTCAAGACAATACAACCTTTATTTATGTTTTTACAAATTTTAAATAAACCTTACATTATATTCTGTCAAACTATAAACAAACTTTTGATTTTAAAAATATCACAAAACATTGAATAAATATTTAAAAAAAACTTTACAATATGGTTTATAAAAATTAAAATACAAAACTACAAGCATCTTTAAATCCGATATAAATTTTATAACTTTTGACTTTATAAAATTAATTGTAAAGCAATTTTATAAAATTATAAAACATAAAACAATGACAATTATTTTGTTAAAAACCTTTTCTTGAAAGATCGATATATTGTTTTACAAATCAGAACTTTTAAACAATCAAAGTATTGTATATAATAATTATTATAAATAAATAACATATAATAAAATTCAATCATTATTATTGGGGTACGAATTCATAGACCTTGTATAATAAATAAATGGAATATTAGAAATATTCCAATGTATTTATTACATACAATTGAGAGTAACTAATTTTAACATATAATTAAATATTCCCAAACTATTATTCTAAGTTTAGTTAAACATTATCAATGTTAGAAACATTAAGAATCCCATAGAAGCCATAGAGTTAAGACAAACACTTGAACTCTAGACTAAGACACATGATTTACATAAACATTAGGGAAAAGTCGCTAGCTTTCCTTCTTCAAACGCAAGAGACAATTTAAACAAGACTAGATCCGATTCAAGTGAGTTAATTCTTACTCCCTTTTACTTTTGTAAACTTTTTGGGATGTTACATATGTCATATACACAAACATGTTCTTAGAGTCAAAACATATACATGATGCAAACCTTTAAGCTTAGTAGACATGATTTAGAGGCTATGTGAACTTATGTGCTAATTGCTATGTGGGATTTAGGTTAGAAGACGTTTCATACAAAAACAAAACAGTATCTAGTAGCCTAAGAATGTAGCGACGTTCTTCGCATTGACTTATGTCTTGTGTGAAAAAGGTGAAAAATACACATACATAAACATTATGATTTACAATGTTTAAGTTAGGACCTAGCTAGTCTTGATTTAAACTTTGTAAGATCATTTGGATTCTTGCTTTGTGCTACTTGCAAATTTACATATGTTTTAAATCTATTCTATTTAGTTTAATAGTTTTGCATCCTTTTTATACGTATTATATCAAACTGTTTTGAATTGCTCACCAACTATGCAAATAGTTGACCCTTTATTTTACATATGTAACAGGTTAAATTGAAGACGCATGATGAAGGCATAGATTAGGTTTAGAGGACCTAGTTAATTTAAAACAATGTTTAAAATATCATTTGTAATTTGCTTTGAACACATGTATGTTATTTAATGACACTGAATGTTTTTGTTTGATTAAATTAATGTGGATGTTTTAAATATTGAAACTTTAACATAGCACCATGAGCTTTTGAACAGTCAAACTCGCGCCCCGACGTATTCCGCCTTCGGTCGGGGTGTGACACGGGGTGTGACAGTTGACCCATAACCCGAGCTATAAGGATTAATCCAACAAATTATTCTCCTGAATCTATTAATTTCTTACTTTAGGTCAAGATTGTTAGACATACAACTCACATATATATGCATGTAGATAAATGCATTGGATTTGAAAAAAAAAAAAAAAAAACCCTGAGCATTCTCTGCAGCTCATCTTTTTTATGGTGAAGAATAGAAGTGGCCAAACCGGGTTTTTTTTGAACCGGTTCCGATTTTAAACCGGTTCCAACCAGTTTTTTGCGGGTTTCGGTTCCGGTTTTGGCCGGTTCCGGTTCGGGTTTGAACGGTTTAAGGGTGGAACCGGTTCCGGTTTTTCCGGTTTTGGTTCCAGTTCCAATTTCTCTGAAACCTGGAACCGTCCCGTACCCACCGGTTCGGTTCCTCGGTTTCGGTTCTGGTTCCGGGTACGTTGGCCACCTCTAGTAAAGAATAGTTGCGTTTGTAGAAAGATTACCTACCATGTCACACCCCCAAATTACCACGCGTGGTGTCAGTCCACGTGGGTGTGACGTGGCCAGGATCACAACTCATGGTCATATAGAACGACACTATATGAGTTTCACATTCACACAGATTTGCAAAATAACATAGTTTCATTTAATATGCAGCGGAAAATGTTAAACATCAGAAATAAATATGTTTGCAGCGGAAAGTAAATTGTTTAACAGACACTACATAATTTAAATTGTTTTAGAACACATCCAATGCACACAATGCCTAGGACAAGAGTCTATATGCAAGCCAGACTCCTTAAAGCTTCCTTGTGCGCATCCTAGCGTGTGCTCCATTAATTACCTGAGAATACATGCGAAAAGTGTCAACTAAAAAGTTGGTGAGTTCACAGGTTTAGACAGACATAAATAGTAAACAGACATATACTGGGTATGTTAAGTTTAGTTGTTGGATACTACGATCCGTGGAGTGTGTCAGTTCATCTTACCGAAACTAGACTGTTTCCGTTTGCCTCCGCGAGTCATCGCTGAACTCGCAATTCACATCGAAATTACACTCGTTATGACCTCCAGTCAACATTGGTGCCGAGTGGGGCTAGTCAAACCCAGTAGTACTACGTAATTACGACTCGTTTGTTTACACAACTAACGGTAAGGATAAGTGAGGACTTTAAGCGATAATAATTACACTCGAAAATGGTTTTCACAACATACCAGTCATATATCTAAAACAGTTGCATTGTATTCTCACCCCAATAGTTTAGCAAAACAGTTAAAGAGTAAAAGTGGGGCCGTAAACTCACCTGAGTTTGAGAAGTGCGTGTTCTTACAAGAACAGTGTAGCTCGCCGGCTAGTAGTTACCTATATCACATAGGTGTTGTAAGTTTGTGTTTGCATATATGTGGGTCTCACAGGACCGTGTTCGTGTCTAACAACTTCCAAGTTGTTATGTGGGTCGAGTTTACCGTGTTTGACCATGTTTGACCGTGTTTGACCTAACAACCCGTTGGTGACGGTTTTTGGATCAAGTGTTCGTGTAACGTGCGGTTTAGTGTCGTGTGGATTGTACGGATACCAAAATTCATTCCCATGTGGAAACTTACTATTTATAGTAAGTTCCTATTTTAGGAAAGTTTCCACATTAGGCAAGTCATGCATAAAATCACATTCCGATTATTCTAACTTGCATAATTACCCTAAATGGGCATGTTATCACATAGCACATAGTTACACATAGTCGGTTTAGCATGTTTTTGCGCGTAAAAGTTGCCATAATTAGGAAGTCACAAGATATGCATATATCACTAAGTCTAGATACAAATCTTATCATAATATCATCATATTAGTCTTAAATAAATATTTAATCATAATCATTATGACTAGCATGCTCCTATTCTCCAAATTGTAAAATAAAGTTACTATATTTAGTAACATTCCTAAATATCATACTATTAGCAATTTTAGTCATTCCAATGCATCAAATAACCATCATATTAACTTCTAAACATCATTTTAAACATAACTTATAAATCTAAACATACAAATGTGACTATTTCATCAAAAATACATACTTTGTAACCTTAAAGTTACTGAAATTAGTAATGTCCACCAATTGATCAAATATTGACAAATCAACCATTTCTAATCTTGCAAATCATCATCAATATCACTTATGACAACATTTCCATATCAAGAATCATACCAATCGGCTTAGATCATTCATGCATGCTACTACAAACACCCATTTATGACCAAATCATTAACATGCACATTAACATTATCATGGATCGTCACAAAACTTATTCTAAACATCATAGATCATCAACTATCATGTAATCATCATTAAACCCAGCACTAAAATTCGTGCATGTGCATCTAGGGTATTTACATGTGTGTTTAAAGTCATGCATGTGAGTGTAAAGGTGAAGAAAGTGTGTTTTGGGTATAGAACTACCTTCTAATGCTTCAAAAATGCCAAGATGACGACAAGAACAGCCTCTAAACTCTCTAGACAGTAGATTCTCGCAGCAAAATGATGGTGGTGATGATCTTCAAACTTCAAGTGTGATCCTTCAAGCCTCAACTCTTCAAACCTTCAAGCTTGGAGCTTCAATGGAGGTCTCCCATGGCTTCCCAAGGGTCAAATCAGTGAGGAATAGTCGAAGTTGGTGTGTAGTACCGGAGAAATGATAAAGAGTGGAGTTAATAGGCATGGTGGTCTTGATTTTATAAAGATTTGTCGACTGGCACCTGTCGCGTACCGCGGTGGAGAGTTAAAAGAATCTTCGCGTACCGCGAAGGATTTCGGGAGCCAAACCCCCGCGATTCCTGTCGCGTATCGCTATAATTCCTCCCGTTGGGCCATCGCGTACCGCGATGGGTCCCAGAGAAGTTCAATAAGCCAAGTTTTCTTGTTTTGAACCGATTTTCGCGTATTTTTCTATTACGATCGTCATTTCTCAACATTTAGTCATTGTTCCCAATATCTTAGGTTCCCTAGAACCTATGTGCAGTGAAAGTGTACTGTGATTTGATCCTTTCACCAACGTTCGTTATTCAAGACACGTGCGAGTGTTGTGCGATAATTCCTCGAATTATCGATGTATTCTAGCTGTTGTGCCACGTGTCACACTAAATACAATTATTCTAGTGCCACGTATGAAATAATAAAACATATTATTATTTAAAATAATATAAGCGCTGACCTGGAATATGCGAGGTGTCACATCATCCCCCAGTTAATAGAAATTTCGTCCCGAAATTCAGTTCGTGTTGTTGGTGTTAGTCTGGTTGGAGAATAGGTGAGGGTATTTCTGTTTCATCTGATCCTCTCGCTCCCAGGTGTATTCCGGTCCTCGCCGTGAGTTCCAACGAACTTTTACAATTGGTATTTTACTGAGTTTCAACTTCTTGATTTCCCGATCCATGATTTCCACCGGTTCCTCAACGAAGTGAAGTTGTTCATCAATCTGGATTTCCTCCAAAGGAATTGCGAGCGTCTCGTCCGATAAGCATTTCTTGAGGTTCGAAACATGAAACACATTGTGTACGCTACTCAATTCATGTGGTAGCTGTAGTTCGTAGGCCACAGGGCCTATCCGTTTAGTGATCTCGAATGGTCCGATATAGCGAGGGTTTAGCTTTCCCCGCTTTCCAAATCGAATCACTCCCTTCCAAGGCGATACTTTAAGAAGTACTCGATCTCCCACTTGGAATTCCAAAGGTTTGCGCCTTTTGTCGGCGTAGCTTTTCTGTCGATCCCGAGCTGCTGCCATTCGGTTACGTATCTGCACGATCTTTTCAGTTGTTTCGTGCACGAGCTCAGGTCCGGTCAGTTGGCTTTCACCAACTTCTGCCCAACAAAGTGGTGATCTGCATTTACGTCCATAAAGTGCCTCAAAAGGTGCAGCTCCGATGCTGGTGTGATAACTGTTATTGTAAGAAAATTCCACCAAAGGTAGGTGAGTCTCCCAGCTATTACCGAAATCAATCACACATGCTCGAAGCATGTCTTCCAGAGTTTGGATGGTTCGTTCACTCTGACCATCCGTCTGTGGATGATAAGCAGTGCTCATATCCAATCTCGTCCCAAGTGCCTTGTGTAAGGACTTCCAAAAATGTGCCGTGAAACGGCTGTCTCGGTCAGATATAATAGAGATTGGGACTCCGTGTCTGGATACGATTTCCTTCAAGTAGATTCGGGTTAACTTTTCCAACTTATCAGTTTCCTTAATCGGCAGGAAGTGTGCCGATTTCGTGAGTCGGTCTATGATAACCCAGATGGTATCGCAACCACTTGCTGTCTTTGGCAGCTTGGTGATAAAATCCATGGAAATCTGTTCCCATTTCCAGACTGGGATTTCCGGTTGTTGGAGTAACCCTGACGGTTTCTGATATTCGACCTTAACTTTGGAGCAAGTCAGACACTTACTCACATAGATTGCGATTTCTGATTTCATATTAGGCCACCAATAAGTTGTCTTTAGGTCGTGGTACATCTTGTCAGAACCTGGATGTACTGAGTATCGACTCTTGTGAGCTTCATCCATCACTACTTCTCTTAATCCCCCGTAGCGTGGAATCCAAATTCGGTCCATCAGATAGTAAGCTCCGTCGTCTTTCTGTTTCATCTGTTTATCCATACCCCGCATAGCTTCGAGGATAAGGTTTTCCTTTTTCAGAGCTTCTTGTTGTGCTACTCGGATCTGATTAGGTAGCTCAGAATGAATGGTAAGTTGTAGTGCTCGTACGCGTTTGATTGTTTCTTTTCTACTTAACGCATCGGCTACTACATTGGCTTTCCCGGGATGATACTTGATTGCACAGTCATAATCACCTATCAACTCGACCCATCTGCGTTGTCTCATGTTTAGCTCCTTTTGGTCGAAAATGTGCTGCAGGCTCTTATGATCCGTGAATATAGTGCACTTGGTTCCGTACAGATAGTGTCTCCAGATCTTCAATGCGAACACTACGGCTCCCAATTCCAGATCATGGGTGGTGTAATTTTTCTCGTGCACCTTTAGCTGTCGTGACGCATAAGCTATGACTTTCTCGCGTTGCATTAGCACACAACCGAGCCCTTGTTTCGATGCGTCGCAATAAACCACAAAATCTTCACACCCGTCTGGTAGCGATAGAATCGGAGCACTGCACAACTTTTGCTTCAACAAGTCAAAAGCGGCTTCTTGTTTTTCTCCCCATTCAAACTTCTTGTCTTTATGCGTAAGGGAAGTTAATGATTGCGCAATCTTCGAAAATCCCTCGATAAACCGCCTGTAGTACCCGGCCAATCCCAAAAACTGTCGTACCTCTGTTGGAGTCTTAGGTGCAGTCCAGTTCTTGATTGCCGCAATCTTAGTTGGGTCTACATGTATCCCTTTCGCGTTTACCACGTGCCCAAGGAACTGCACTTCGCGAATCCAGAAATCACATTTGGAGAATTTCGCGTACAATTGTTCCTTCTTCAGTAGTTCTAAGACACGTCTCAAGTGTTCGGCATGTTCTTCTCGAGTCTTAGAATAGATCAGGATGTCATCAATGAATACGATTACGAACTTGTCGAGATATGGTTTACACACCCGATTCATGAGATCCATGAATACGGCCGGTGCGTTAGTCAGTCCAAAAGGCATTACCAGAAATTCGTAATGTCCGTACCGTGTTCTGAAGGCTGTCTTCGGTATATCTCCTTCTTGTACTCTGAGTTGATGGTAACCAGATCTTAAATCGATTTTTGAATAGTAGCTTGACCCTTGCAACTGATCAAACAGGTCGTCTATTCGAGGTAGAGGGTATCGATTCTTGATCGTCACCTTGTTCAGTTCTCGGTAGTCTATACACATACGGAATGAACCGTCTTTCTTCTTCACAAACAAGACCGGTGCTCCCCAAGGTGAGAAACTCGGTCGGATGAACCCTTTATCTAACAACTCTTGTAGTTGATTAGATAATTCCTGCATTTCAGTAGGAGCCAATCGGTATGGTGCCTTGGCTATTGGTGCTGCTCCTGGTGTCAGATCTATTTGAAACTCCACTTGTCGTGCTGGTGGTAGTCCCGGTAGATCGTCAGGAAAGACTTCCGGATAATCGCGAACAATAGCGATGTCCTCGATCTTCCGTTCCTTCTTTGATTGTTCGGTGATAAGAGCTAGGATAGCCGTGTATCCTTTCCTCAAATATTTGTTTGCCTTCATGCAAGACATGATGTTTAATGGTATTCCGCGCCGTTCCCCTTGAATTGAAATCTGCTCTCCACTTGGCAATGTAATTCGCACGATCTTCTCATTGCACACGATCTCGGCGTGATTTGCAGATAGCCAATCCATTCCAATCACCACGTCGAAGCTCCCGAGAGTTACTGGCATCAAGTCAATCATCAACTGATGATCTGCTAAGGTTAGAACACATCCCTTGATGATATGTTGTGTTTCGATCAGTTTGCCATCCGCTAGCTCTACGGTATACTTATAATCTAATGATGTTGGTGTCATGTCAAGCAATTTGCTAAATTCATTAGAGATAAAACTCCTATCGGCACCGGTATCAAATAATATACTAGCATAGACATTATTTAACAGAAACGTACCGGTAACGACGTTCGGATCATCTTTAGCTTCACCGGATCCGATCACGAATGCCCGACCCCTAGCCGGGTTGCCACCTGCATTCTTGTTCTGCGGACAATCTCGGCGCATGTGGCCCGGCTTTCCGCAAGTGAAGCACCCTTTTAATGTGTTATCCTTATTGAGGTTGGGGTTGGGGTTTGATCGGCATTCTTTGGCCATGTGCCCGTTTCTCCCACAGTTGGTGCATTTGACTCTCTTGCATGGGCCAAAGTGATGGAAGTTACAGTTGTTACATTTTGGGCTGTTGCCCTGGTATCCTCCTTTGTTCTGAGTGTTTGGCTGGGTGGCAGTGAAAACTTTGGCAGGTGCTGGGCGATGTTGGGTCGGTTGCTGAGGTGAGAAAGTACGGTTATTGCTGGGTTCCCACTTTCGCTTGGGCTCTTGAGGCTTCAGGTGTTCACCTCTTTTAGGCAGTTTCCCTTGGGCTACCGCCTGATCAGTCAGCTTGTGTGCCAAGCGTATCAGTGGTTGGATAGTAGAGTGGTCGGAAGCAGTGACCGTGCTCTGGATTTGTTCCGGCAATCCACTGATAAATTGCTCAATCTTCTTGTACTCCGGCGTCACCATCGCCGGGCACAGCTTGCACAGTTCATGAAACCGAGTACAGTACTTCTCGATCTCTGATCCTACCATCTTGTGTACCCAGAACTCTTCCTCCAGTTTCCTAATTTCATCCCGAGGACAGTATTCTTCGTGGAGCATCCTGGTGAAGTTGTCCCATGGAATTGAGTTTGCGGTGTCCAGTCCAAGGGTTTGGACATGAGTGTTCCACCAGGTGAGGGCCGGTCCCTCCAATGTTCCCGTGGCGTATTTTACCCGGTTCTCATCCGAGCATTCAGCTATAGAGAAAACTGACTCCAGCTTCTCTATCCAACGAAGCAGTCCCACTGCTCCTTCAGTACCTTGAAACTTGTGAGGGTGGCAGCTCAGGAACGCCTTAAACGAGCATCCCTTCGTCGCTCCCCCGTGGGATCCTGTGCGTCGGGGTTCAATGCAACGTGTTAGTGTCTAGACTGTCTATACTATGTTAGTCATGTTAGGCAAGAGTTAATACCGTTGTTAGTACCACTCGTCTCGCTGGCGTGACGGTTGGCCTCGTACTCCGCGAGTACCTTGTTGAATTTGCGTTCGACCATCATGTCGATTCGTGCCTTTTCTGCCTTACGTTTGAGTCGAAGGGCATGGGTTCCTCTTCCGGACATGTTTCTATATGGAAAGGTTAGGATGTTAGTTAGCATAAGTTAGAGTGTTAGTCAATTGTTAGGTCAGATGTCATGTTAACAATAGTCATAGCCATGATATATATATAAGCAACAAAGTAAAGCATCTTTCCATTAATGATAATAAGTTTGTGTACAATATTTTCCAAAAGAGATGCTACAAAAATTGCACGAGCACATCCCGCTCGGCTAAGTGATACAAAAGTAGAATACTGAAATAGAAATCCTAACTAGACAATCGTGGAGTGTGAATCTCCACTATCAGCAGGGCCATCATCGTCCTCCTCATCAGGATCCTCGTCTGGATCCTCATCAAAATCTTCCTCATCGAGATCCACCGGCTCGAATTGGGGTTCTGGCTCAGGCTGTGGCTCCACAATAAACTGTTCGACCCATGCATTCAGCATGGCATCGCTTGCCTGGATCATGGCAAGGTTCTCCTCGTTGGCGTCCTCCACAGCTGCCAATCGTCCAGCGTGTCCATGTGTCACTCCGGCTAAGAAATCCTGTTGCTCCTCGAGCAACGTAGTCCTATCATGGATGTCGGTGACCTCAGTAGTGACCTCCTCCTGTCGCTGGATCACATCCTGAGTCCTAGCGACCAAGTCATCCTGCGTCCCTTCGACGCGTGCGAGTCTCTCCTCCAAGTTATCCACATGTTTCTGGAGGCGCTGACTATGCTCCAACAGATCCCTAAACCCATCAGTCATCACGCGTAGCTGGCAGGACTCACGTCTATAACGCGAGATCAGTGCAGCGAATGCCCGCTCCATATGCATTCCAATAGGTGGTAGTGATGGTCCAGTAGATGTGTCACCTAACAAAGGTAACTTAGGTACTCTCTCTTCCCTTGCCCAAACAGCAAGGGTGGTAGGGTACCAGTCCCATGGTCCCCTGCTGGTCGAGGGTCGAAGTCTCTTGGACTCTTGAGAATATACCTGCTCCACTATCTCCTGAATCTTCTGCTTGTCTTCCTCAGTAAGCTCATACTCATACGAGCGTTTCCCCGTGTCCTTTCCTTTCGGATCTTTGTTATTGTCCATCCTGTAAGTTCTAAGTCAGTCAGTATTAATTTACAGTGATAACAATAATATAAGTGTGAAAGTTCTAAGTGTAGTGTCTAATGTAGAGCAGTGGCTATAGTCTAAGTTTACTATATGCAAACCTAGTTCCCTATAACCAAGGCTCTGATACCAGTCTGTCACACCCCCAAATTACCACGCGTGGTGTCAGTCCACGTGGGTGTGACGTGGCCAGGATCACAACTCATGGTCATATAGAACGACACTATATGAGTTTCACATTCACACAGATTTGCAAAATAACATAGTTTCATTTAATATGCAGCGGAAAATGTTAAACATCAGAAATAAATATGTTTGCAGCGGAAAGTAAATTGTTTAACAGACACTACATAATTTAAATTGTTTTAGAACACATCCAATGCACACAATGCCTAGGACAAGAGTCTATATGCAAGCCAGACTCCTTAAAGCTTCCTTGTGCGCATCCTAGCGTGTGCTCCATTAATTACCTGAGAATACATGCGAAAAGTGTCAACTAAAAAGTTGGTGAGTTCACAGGTTTAGACAGACAGAAATAGTAAACAGACATATACTGGGTATGTTAAGTTTAGTTGTTGGATACTACGATCCGTGGAGTGTGTCAGTTCATCTTACCGAAACTAGACTGTTTCCGTTTGCCTCCGCGAGTCATCGCTGAACTCGCAATTCACATCGAAATTACACTCGTTATGACCTCCAGTCAACATTGGTGCCGAGTGGGGCTAGTCAAACCCAGTAGTACTACGTAATTACGACTCGTTTGTTTACACAACTAACGGTAAGGATAAGTGAGGACTTTAAGCGATAATAGTTACACTCGAAAATGGTTTTCACAACATACCAGTCATATATCTAAAACAGTTGCATTGTATTCTCACCCCAATAGTTTAGCAAAACAGTTAAAGAGTAAAAGTGGGGCCGTAAACTCACCTGAGTTTGAGAAGTGCGTGTTCTTACAAGAACAGTGTAGCTCGCCGGCTAGTAGTTACCTATATCACATAGGTGTTGTAAGTTTGTGTTTGCATATATGTGGGTCTCACAGGACCGTGTTCGTGTCTAACAACTTCCAAGTTGTTATGTGGGTCGAGTTTACCGTGTTTGACCATGTTTGACCGTGTTTGACCTAACAACCCGTTGGTGACGGTTTTTGGATCAAGTGTTCGTGTAACGTGCGGTTTAGTGTCGTGTGGATTGTACGGATACCAAAATTCATTCCCATGTGGAAACTTACTATTTATAGTAAGTTCCTATTTTAGGAAAGTTTCCACATTAGGCAAGTCATGCATAAAATCACATTCCGATTATTCTAACTTGCATAATTACCCTAAATGGGCATGTTATCACATAGCACATAGTTACACATAGTCGGTTTAGCATGTTTTTGCGCGTAAAAGTTGCCATAATTAGGAAGTCACAAGATATGCATATATCACTAAGTCTAGATACAAATCTTATCATAATATCATCATATTAGTCTTAAATAAATATTTAATCATAATCATTATGACTAGCATGCTCCTATTCTCCAAATTGTAAAATAAAGTTACTATATTTAGTAACATTCCTAAATATCATACTATTAGCAATTTTAGTCATTCCAATGCATCAAATAACCATCATATTAACTTCTAAACATCATTTTAAACATAACTTATAAATCTAAACATACAAATGTGACTATTTCATCAAAAATACATACTTTGTAACCTTAAAGTTACTGAAATTAGTAATGTCCACCAAGTGATCAAATATTGACAAATCAACCATTTCTAATCTTGCAAATCATCATCAATATCACTTATGAACATTTCCATATCAAGAATCATACCAATCGGCTTAGATCATTCATGCATGCTACTACAAACACCCATTTATGACCAAATCATTAACATGCACATTAACATTATCATGGATCGTCACAAAACTTATTCTAAACATCATAGATCATCAACTATCATGTAATCATCATTAAACCCAGCACTAAAATTCGTGCATGTGCATCTAGGGTATTTACATGTGTGTTTAAAGTCATGCATGTGAGTGTAAAGGTGAAGAAAGTGTGTTTTGGGTATAGAACTACCTTCTAATGCTTCAAGAATGCCAAGATGACGACAAGAACAGCCTCTAAACTCTCTAGACAGTAGGTTCTCGCAGCAAAATGATGGTGGTGATGATCTTCAAACTTCAAGTGTGATCCTTCAAGCCTCAACTCTTCAAACCTTCAAGCTTGGAGCTTCAATGGAGGTCTCCCATGGCTTCCCAAGGGTCAAATCAGTGAGGAATAGTCGAAGTTGGTGTGTAGTACCGGAGAAATGATAAAGAGTGGAGTTAATAGGCATGGTGGTCTTGATTTTATAAAGATTTGTCGACTGGCACCTGTCGCGTACCGCGGTGGAGAGTTAAAAGAATCTTCGCGTACCGCGAAGGATTTCGGGAGCCAAACCCCCGCGATTCCTGTCGCGTATCGCTATAATTCCTCCCGTTGGGCCATCGCGTACCGCGATGTGTCCCAGAGAAGTTCAATAAGCCAAGTTTTCTTGTTTTGAACCGATTTTCGCGTATTTTTCTATTACGATCGTCATTTCTCAACATTTAGTCATTGTTCCCAATATCTTAGGTTCCCTAGAACCTATGTGCAGTGAAAGTGTACTGTGATTTGATCCTTTCACCAACGTTCGTTATTCAAGACACGTGCGAGTGTTGTGCGATAATTCCTCGAATTATCGATGTATTCTAGCTGTTGTGCCACGTGTCACACTAAATACAATTATTCTAGTGCCACGTATGAAATAATAAAACATATTATTATTTAAAATAATATAAGCGCTGACCTGGAATATGCGAGGTGTCACATACCAGGTAAACAAACAAAAAATCCAAAAAAATAAATAACAATGTTTACACGCACCGCGGCTCGTGACAAAAAATTAAATATAAGGGTGCTCATCAGAGTTTGTGAGCACTGACGCCTATAAACAGGGCCGGACCTTATCAAGGGCTTCCGGGCCACCGCTACGGGCCCGATTTTTTGAGGGGCACAAAATTTTTAATTTTTTTTTCGTACCTTATATAAAAAAATTTATACTCGTTAAATTTAAATAAGTCTAGTATCTAAGCTAAAAAATCGAGCCCATTAAGTTTATATAAGATTATAAAATGTTTTTTATATTATTATGAGTATGGGTATCGAAAATACTTGAACTCGACTAACTCAATCGTCACACAACCCAAGTAAGCTTAATAGAGTCAAGTTATTTAGCTGCAAAAAGTTAGTCGGGTTATTCGGGTTAACCTGATTAATCCGAATTGTTAATAGGGTCGGGTTTCGATAAATATTTTTTGTATATATTAGTTATTAAATATAAAACATATTTAACTTTTCACTTAAATATTTAATTACGTTAACTATTTATGATTATGAATATTAATCAAATTATACATGGTTCAGATTATTTTGTATTAAATTATATGTTTAGAACTTGAGTTATTTGTAACAATCTAAAATTAAGTCAAGATAATAGCAAATAAATAGTAACCCAACTAACCCAACATGAATAAACAGTGACCCGACTAACCCAAACATTATTAGGGTTGGGTTGTGGTTGAATATATTTAAAAGAAAATCCGACTAACCCGAAATCAGATCAAGCTGACCTGATCAACACCCCTAAGTCTATAATTTTGCTATGTTTATTGCTATAACGTTAATCATCCTTTAAAAAATGGAGTTTATATAATATATAATTCATTTAGCCTAAGGGGCATTTTTTTCCTTCTCGACCCAGGTACTTAAATTCTCAGGACCGGCCCTGCCTATAAAGGACACACAGTGTTCTCAGAACCGGACCGGGAATCAATGGGGTAGCCGGCCCAATGCGAGTATGCGAACCGCACTCTCAAGAACTGGCCGCTTCACCGGTCTGACTGGTTTTCAGTTTTTTTTAACTAAAACATATCCAAAGGATGAAACATTAAAACCAAACCATATTATTTTTTAACACGTACGATTATGTTAGTTTAAACATTAATTATGATTGTTTAAATGTGTTTATAATTTTATAATTTTTTTGAAATATTTTATTTATTTATTATGCAATCTGTTTCTTAAATCCGGTTCGACTGGTAACCAATAAGATGTCCGGTTCGGTTCTGAAAACACTAAAGACACGTGACGCGTTTTCATTTGCGGGTTTTGTGGACTATACCCGTAGAGAGAGTGGACATATCCCAGCTTTAGAAACTCTTATGAATATTTTTAGGTAGAATTTTGGTCACATAGACATTTTCGGAACTAACCAAAAAAACATAAATCAAAAAAAGAAAAAAAAAACTTGCATGTTTAACATGTGCAAGAAATTAGAAACCTCAACTTGCTATTCATCAAGTTCAGTTTCAACCTTCAAACCTCTGAAAGTCAATTTCATGTCGGCAATAATGTTTATAAATCATGCTATACAATTTTTGCACGTTTTATTTAACGTCATTTCACCTTTCGATATCCACATGCACCTCATCATCTAACCCTATAAAACCCGCCACCTTCACTTCACTTCACCACACCACCCCACCATCACAGCCTTATAACACAAACCCAACTCATTTACCCCATCTGGTTACGAACCATGATTGGTCTCTGCGACTGGCCCGAGCCCGTGGTTCGAGTTCAATCCTTATCAGAAAGTGGCAAACGAACAATCCCCGACCGATACATCAAACCACCATCTGACCGACCCTCACTCAACTCATGTCCTCCAGACATAAACATACCACTGATCGACCTGTCTGGCCTCACTAACGGCGATCTCGCCGTCCGTGAATCGACGTTGAAGGAGATCTCGGACGCGTGCCGCGAATGGGGCTTTTTCCAGGTGATTAATCACGGTTTGAAGCCGGAGTTAGTCGACGGTGCACGGGAGATTTGGCGGGAGTTTTTTCATGAATCGATGGAGGTGAAACAAAGATATGCAAATTCACCAAAAACATATGAAGGTTATGGAAGTAGATTGGGGCTTCAAAAGGGTTCAATACTTGATTGGTGTGATTATTATTTTCTTCATTATCTTCCTTCTTCGCTAAAGGATCATAATAAATGGCCTGATAAACCATCTTCTTTGAGGTTTGTTATAAATATAAATATGTTTATAGTAAAATCTCACTATTCTCACATCTATTAGTTAGGTTTTATTTGAAATCAAATCGCACCACACGTGTGCTATGCATAAAGGTATGAATGTAAACTCGTAATCATGTATTGGCCGATGACATAAAATCATAGACTGACATCTTAACACGTAAATAATCACAGACCAAGTATAAAATCATAGACTATAAATCATGTATTTGTTACATAATCGCGGTACACGTAAAAAATCGAGAAAAAACTATAGTAGTAATTTACGGGTAGTTATTTTTCTAAAATTTTTATCAAAAAATAATAAAACATATTCAATTTATTCAATTTTTTTTAAAAAAATTTGTAAAACTACATTACCTCGAAATAAAAAAAAAAATCAATAAATATTGGTTATATTCTTATTATTTAATTAACTCTAACTAGTTTATTTAACATATATTTTGAATTGCAACCATTCATTAGTTTAATCATTGAATCAAATTTCTTCTTATCATTATTATAAAAAATTCTTTATATTTAATTCTTTTATACACACACATATAAAGAAAATGTTTTTTACACTAATTTTTAAACATTTATGAGGGTAAACTTCTTTTATGAATTTGAAATATTATTAAATAAAAAAAAACGATTAATAAGAACTAAAAATAACATAATTTAATTGTATAATTTTATATTAATTTTAGTTTATAAACTTTTATCAAACCTTTAATTATATACAATATTTTACAAATTACTTGTTAAAACTGTTTTACCAATTAATCAGTAGAGTTAATTTTTCGTCACATCATGCAGACACATGTATTGAATTAATTATGATTTACATGAGTGATTGTAATTAAAATTTTGCATCATTTAATATTGCAGGGAAGTTGTGGAAGAATACTCAAAGGAAATAGTTAATTTGGGTAATGTTTTGTTAGAGGTGTTTTCGATAAACCTCGGATTAAAACATGATTATCTTCAAAACGTGTTTGGTGGAGGGGATGTTGGGGCTTGTTTGAGGGTAAACTTCTATCCAAAATGCCCACAACCCGACCTAGCCCTGGGTCTTTCGTCTCATTCCGATCCGGGTGGCATAACGTTTCTCCTACCCGATGAGAATGTTAGCGGGCTTCAAATCCGACGAGACGAAGAATGGATTACAGTAAAACCGGTTCAGCATGGGATTATCGTCAATATTGGTGATCAGATTCAGGTATGCATATACAATATTAACCCTAATTAACCAATAATATATTTTAGTCATGATGAATATGATTAGAATTAATAAACTTTAAACTAATATATTCTATGATGATATTTCTTTATGAAAAATTCAAAAAGCAACACAATTAGAGTCTTTTAGCCTATTTAACCCGGCCACGTGGTTTAACGTTTTTTATTTACTTTTTTTATCAGATATTATTAACATATTTAGTTATAGGTAGGGTCAAAACCGTAAATTGGTCAAACTACAAGGCATCCGTCAATTTCATTTAGTGCAAACTGGAGTTTTTTTTCTTCAACAGAGAGCTGCTGAAAAATTATTTACTAAAATAAGTAATTTAAAAAATATTCATCAAAATGGGTTTTTTATGCCTTTCTTTATTTGGAACTAATTTATCATATATTTTTATTAATTTAATCAACGTATTATTATAGTTAGTTTAATGAAAAAAATAGAAAAATATTATAATATGTTGATTAAATTAAAAATATATATAATAAAATAGTTAAAAATAAAGAAATAAATGAAAAATACTTATTTTTATAAATATTTTTTAAATCACTCATTTTAGTAAATAATTTTTCCACGAACATCTGTTAAAAAAACTCAAAGTGCAAATTGTGGCCTTACATTTAAGGAATTACCGGTGGTTGTCACTTGTTTCTCTAAATATACATCCAAAAGGGCACATTGCCGTTCGCACGTGAACGACAACGAAACATTAAATACACCACTTTACATCTTGTGTTAATATATATAGAACAAATATATATATCTTGGCTCTTTTAATTACTATCTTTTTTATCATTTTTTTTTATTTGTTTCTATCAGGTTATAAGCAACGCCATATACAAGAGTGTAGAACACAGGGTGATAGTGAATCCAAACAAAGAGCGGGTGTCATTAGCATATTTCTATAACCCAAAGGCTGATTTGCTTATTCATCCGGCACCGGAACTGATAACACCCGAGACACCGTCTCGATACCCCTCGATGACGTTTGATGATTACCGACTGTTCATACGAACCAAAGGTCCACAAGGAAAATCACAAGTTGAGTCTTTAAAATCACAAAGTTGACCAATTTATGTTTTATGTAGTAGAGTATGTATGTGTATATGATATCAATCATACACAATTATCACTTAATTTCCATATAATGAAATGTTGGGATGTCTATTGTCTTCAGATGTAATATACCTTTATGTTTCACATAAACGCTACGGTATCTTATCATTTTTATGAGCATAAGTTATATTTAAGGGTTCACACAAGCCTGCAATATATGGGACAACAATTCTTCAAAAGATACTTATTAGGTGAAGTTTTTATTTTAATTTGGTCAATAATATAGTATCAAAGTCAACTCGAAGTAGTGCGGTGAAAAGAGGAGACCGTAACTAACGAGGACATTGGACCTTAAGAGGATTAATTGTTACATAATTAAAAATTTGGTTTAGATTAAAAAAAAAAAGCAAATTTAATTTGAACTAAATATTTGTTTTTTCAAGATTAAATAAATAGTAAAAAATGAAAAGTTTAATATTTATAAAAGTTGGGTTATCATGAGATACAACTAATTCATAAATATATGTTAATAATACGTAATGCATGGTTGCATATATTATTAATATAAATGTTTTGATTTGTGTAACGTAGTAGTAGTAATAATAATAATAATAATGATAATATTAAATAATATGATTATAATAATAATATTAAAATATAATATTACTATGATAAAAATAAAAATAATAATAGCAATATTATGATAATAATATTATTATTATAATATATATAATAAAACTATTATAATCTTAAATTTAAATTAATTGTTTACATTTATCTTCTTGTTTCTTTAAGATTGTATGACTAATTAAGGTTTATATATACAATTTATATGATGGAAGTTTAGGAAGTTTTAATTTTTATATGATTCTCAATTAACTAAATTAAGCATTCCTACATACATACATAATGATATAATTACAAGGCATAATATAATATAGTCCTTTTTTTTCTTTTGTTTTTTTTTTTACTTTGAACGGCAGGTATAAAATAGTTAGTTTTCATTAATTATCCCTTATCGTTATTACATTATAATTTTGTTCTTTCAATAGTGCATATTTACCACGTTTTGCCTTTTGATTGATCCATATAAATGATTAACGCTCTGTTCTCGAGGTCATTTAAGGAAAGAAAAGAAGAGAATTGGAAGGAAATGAGAAACTTGTTTGTGTTCATGAGTTTCGTTTAACAAAGGAAGGGAAATGAATATAACAAATGTTGTGTTCCCAAGTTTCATTTAATGAGGGAAATGGAGGGAAAACTAGGTAAAATTTTTTAGTTTTTCTTTCCTTCCGATTTGGAAGGAAAGAATTCTCTTCTTTTCGTTTCATTTCCTCTCATTTATTTTCCTTTCTTTTCTCTCCCATAATAAACTCGATAACTGAGCGTAAATGAAGAGAAACTTGAGCGTAAATGAAGAGAAACTAGGAGATCGACGTATTAGACCGGTGGGTGTGCCCCTTGAGTGGGTGTGGCTTGGCGTGATGGGGCGTGGCTTGGGCGTGATGGGGCGTGGCACACCTCCCCCCTTGTGGGCGTGAGTGACTGTGATGGGGCAGACGTGAGTGGGGCAACGGCGTGAAGGAGAGAAGAAGAGGGAGAAGCAGCGTGAAGGAGAGAAGAGGGAGAAGAAAAGGGGCGTAAGTGGGGCAAAGGGGCATTTCCATCAAAATGCTGGAGTGAGTGGTTGTTGTGGATGTCTACGTGACGCCTACGTGGCGTGATTGAACCATAGGGCATACCCCATGGTCTAAATGGAAACTGAGTCACGTGTGGCTAATATAAAATTATAACTTTAGGTTTATTGTCATGGAAATGGAAAAGTGCATATGGCCCATATTGTATGGGTGTGATCGAATTGAATTGATATGTAGACTGACCCAAAACGACAAAATGGACGACCCCATCAAACACAACACAGCTTTTGCATTTAACAAAGGTTTTCTTATTATTATTATTTATTTATTTCTTAGTGACGTGTTCATTAAACTAATCCCAACAAAATATCCATCATCAAACTTACGAACGATAAATGACGTAATGCATTAGCATTTTCAAGAACACATGGCAAATTGGCAATTGACACCGGCGAACTTCTCTTGGTAGCTAGAGGCAGTGACGGAGCTTGAAAAAAAGCTCTGAGAGAGTCGAAGGATTTTTAGTAAGAAAACGGAGGGAGTCGAAAGATTTTTGGGAAGAAAATGAAGGAAACCGAAGGATTTTCCGACGAAATATATACTACTATATCAACCTTATGTCCATAAAAACAGGGAGGGGCAGGGGCCCACAGGCCCTTGTTAAGATCCGTCCCTGGCTAGAAGGAACTGGATAGAGGTGCTCAAACCGGTTCGGTTTGAAACCGGTTTGGTCAACGGGTGGTCAAAACCGGTTTGGTGAAAACCAGTTCGGTTTGGGAGATTGAAGATGTCAAACCTATAAAACCGGTTTGGAGGGGTTGAAACCGGTTTGGAAATCGGTTTGGGAGATGAGGATGTCAAACCTATCCCAAACCTACGGTTCGGACCGGTTTGGAAACCGGTTTGGGTGAAACCGGTTTGAGATCGAGATGAGACCGGTTTGGAAACCGGTTTTTTTCAAGCCAAACCGGTTTGGCTGTGCACCTCTAGAACTGGACCACTACATACGTTTCATTCTCTTCGATCTTATCTTAGATTGCTTTTTATGAAGTCCCATCGGGAGCTATTGCTTGCTATCTATAGAGCTTAATTAGGTAACGCTTATTTTTAAGAAATCTTAAATAAATGAGATGTGTGATAGCGACAACAGTTAGTCGCTACTGCTCAAAATACAGTGACAATAGCTACTGCTATGATTTTCATGAGCTATAACGACGATTTTTGTCGTCGATAAAAAATGTTTTTACTGTAGTGTTTCCTATTGAGTCAAAAGTATTTATAGATATAGAGGAGAGTTCATAAGAAAACTCCTCATTTTGCAAGAAAACCAAGAAAACTCTTTTCAACCAATCAAAAATTTTCTTTTTTCATTTATTTTGTTTAAATAAAAGGGTCTTTAAGTAATTTTAACACCTTTTAATTTTGTTAATTATCTTTTATTTTATGAGTTTCCTTAAATCTCTCATAACACTAATTATTATATATATTAAAAACCAAATTTTTTCTCCCTCACAATAATACTGTTCATTTCCTACTACATTCAATGCTTTGAGTACAATCACTGATGCAACCAGCACACCATTTCACCGCCTCCCTCTTCCACTTCCGGCAACGTTCGTGTCCTCCTCCCACCATGAAATCGCCACCGACTACATGTTCTCTCATATTTGCATCTCGCCACCAACAAGTCAGACGACACACTACCCCCCCCCCCCCCCCCAACGTACTCAATCCGACATCGATGAGATCAAAAACCCCACCAATTACATCGTCCAATCGTTCAAGAGGGAGCTTCTATGCGTTAACATCTCCAGGATCTTCAAACTATTGGTATCTGTCTAATTTTTAAATTTTTATTCTTCTAGGGTTTTATGATTTGAGCGACTGCTTTAGATACAATATTATGTTAAATTTTGTGTTTAGCGGCCTTACAAATGCTGAAAAATAATCGATCATGTATTTGTAGGGTTTTGTGATTTGAAAGACTTCCGATTTTTAGCAAAAGTAGTTCCTGTGATACTTTGTTGTTGTGAGGTCCTTAGATTACGGCAAATATCTATACATTGTTAATTTAGGTATTGACTTAGGATTTTGAATTTGACTTTAGTGTGTTCTAAGTTTGGACCAATTGATAGTTATAGGTTATTATCTATGTGAATCATCTTTAGGCCGAAACTATTAGTCTTACCTGTTAGTCTTGGCTGAGTCCATAATCAGACCCCAAATCATGCCTTGGTCCTTTAGATTCTGCACTGGTGATTCAGATTGCAGATGGTCAACCACTCTGGTCCTGTTGTGTCAAACTACAGCAGTGGCTGTTGGGACCATTTCAACGGCTTTTAGATGATTCATGACTATAAAATTCAGGTGTCCAATGAAGGCATCACGAGCCTGTGGTCGAGAGTTTGTTGTTGAAAAATATTGGATCAAATGGATGCTTTTGTGTCAGGTACAACCGTTGGATTTAAGAATCTATAACCGGAGGGGAAGAAAGCTCATTGATGGTGAAAAGTTTCATGTTTTTTGTTGGTTGATTGGGATACAAAAAGGGTTGGTTTTGTCCGATAAGATCATATTTGTGTCAATTTTCTTCGTGGGCAGGTTCTTGAGGTTAAGAGGGTTTTTTTAGAGGCAATAATGGCGTGCATATGATGACTCAAAGGCTATGGATATGAGTAGTTATGTGATTCACCTTGAAGGAGAAGAAGATTTGGTGGATTTGATGATAGAAAACAATTGTGATGCTGCAGCTCACTGGATCAAATGTAGGAGAATCAGCAACCTAAAAATCTAATAAAACTTTTAGAACGAGGGAGTTCTTCAGGTTCTTTCAATGGAGTACATGATTTTGACAGTGATATGATTCCATCTTTTTATTCAGTTGAACCACCAAAATTTTGGGCTCTTCCTATTGTTACATTAACAAGCATAGCAGCTGCACTTCCCAATATAGAAAAACAATTATTTGAGCAATTGATAAGTGGTGTGGATGAAGGTCTCAATTATGTCAAAGAGATTGAAAACTATCTTGAAAATTTGAAAGAATTGAAACATATGAGAAAAATCGCAGAGGTAGTATCGCCAGATGGTGAACTTTACAACAAATGGTAAGGCGTTGATCTCTTTACACGCTAGCGCGTCAAAAACACGCGCCAAAAACTGAAGTTATCAAATCACTTGCTGAAATCTCAAAGCAAAAATTCATGGAATTTGTGAACAAGTATATGATGTATATCGATGAATGCTTAAAGGAGGTCTCATTACGATGGCCCATGAGGATATTGGCTGCAAATACCAAGTGCAGAATCTTTGAAACCCTTCAGTTGACAAAGTATGGGGCATAATTGTGTTTTCTATTAACGTTTCAACTGCAACATGAAGGTTTCAAACATAGCTCCCCGCCGCAACGCGCGGGTATGTTTACTAGTTCAAATTAATTTAAAACACGACATCTCCTTCTCAAACCCTAAAATTATAATATCCTCATCTACTTCAACTGGAATGCTCACCATATGTCAATGTCTTCGATTGCCACCTCATATCCACACCAGAGTTTTGATAACTGGTAAAGAAGAACAATACATCTTCAGTATCATAACATCTAGCATCGAATAACTAAAAAAAGACGAAGACCAAGATTTTTATTAGTCTCAAATCAAGAATTCAGAGTTCGTGTTTAGTTTCCTCGAAAAATGTCGCTGAAGAATTGATTTTAAAATGGGTTGTATGGTTATCATGTTCCGAGCAATCAGATCTGCATCAGTTGAGACGGCGGTCACTCTAAGAACCTCCATCCTCTACATCAACATTAGTTTCGACCGCCATCACTCCGACCGACTCCGACCACCAGAACTAGAATTCAAGACGATCCATCCAATCACTGTGAATGTGATTGGAAGTTCAGCCGCAAATTTTGGATCAGAAATTCAAGACCTTTACGATTTGTTACCATATAAATAAAAAATGTTTGTTTTTTTTCGTGCCTTTTAATACATGCATGTGTGTTTACATATACGTTAATACGTTATTAAGTTACATATCAAGGGCGGCCCTGAGAAATTGGGTGCCCAGGACGAGTCGGGGAAAAAAGGCCCCTAACGCATTCAAAGCTCCTGACCAAGCGGGGGTCAAGGGGGCCGCGCCCCCTTGCGGGGTCTTAGGGGCAGCGCCCCTGGCGGGGTCCAAGGGGCAGAGCCCCTGGTGGCGGTCCCGCTGGCCAGTCAGCGGGCGGGGGTCAAGGGGCAGCGCCCCCTTGTGGGGTTCGGGGCAACGCCCCGAAACCTAAACGAAATCCATGGGCCCAATTTCTTGGGATTTTGAATTTCAATTTCTTCTTGAATGTGAGCGTCCATGGAGCCGGTTAGGATAAAGAGCTTTTGAGAAACGAAATGGGCCCATAAATATATTTAACTGAGTTATTTGTTACTCAAACCCGTGTAATACTTGGGTTTATAACCTAATATATATATAAATACATATATAAAAATGTGCCCGTCGAAAAATTGGGCCCGGGACGGAGGTCGGGTTTGCCCCTCCCCCGGGCCGCCCCTGTTACATATGTACTTACACTTGGTGTTTTTAACATTTTCTTTACACCAGGTATGATTACATATACATAATCAGGCTACATATGTGATTACATTGTCCTGTTTGGTTGATTACATATATGTAATAAGATCGTATGTACACACATGGTGATAAACATATGTCTGGTCTTATTTTTGCATATATATGTTTTGTTGTTACATAGATGTAATCAAATGATGAGTTTTTTTTTTTTATTATTTTGATGTTATTTGATTGATTACATATGTGTAATCAGATTATATCATGTGAACTAGTTTACATGTAGTTTGATCACATATGTGTAATCAGTCGGGAATAGGCTTATTACATACGTGTAATCAATCAAGTTACATTTAATTTAAAAAAATCAGATTTTTAATGCATATATGCAAACTTTTGTTAATTTAAAAATGTATAATTCTTGTTTAAATATTAAATATATATATATTAATATTAGGAGAGAGAAGAAAAGAGAGTTATTTTAGGATTTAATTGATTTTTGTGAGAGAGAAGAAAATTATTTGGGCTAATCTACCCTTATAATCTTGTAATTAAATCCAATAATTAACATTTATTTACAATTATGCCACTAAATAATCTCAACCATTGATTTCATTAATCAACGGTGGATTAAGAGTTTTCTTAGTTTTCTCTAGAAAGATGGTTTTCTGTGGAACCTTCCCCTATCATATATAATTTTAACTTTTAATTAACTAAGCACATATGTGTAAATGCGTTTAGGAGTTAGGGGCTGTTTGGTTGGTCTGAATCATTAAGTGCTGAATGGTTAAGAGGTCTGAATGATTAAGAGAGTCTGAATGGTTAAGAGGTCTGAATGATTAAGAGAGTCTGAATGGTTAAGAGGTTTGAATGTTTGGTTGCATCTCTGAATGGGCTCTGAATGGTTCAGCATGGTATTGGTGCTGAATGATTAAGTGCTGAATTGAATCATTAAGAGGCAACTAAATTTAAACCAAACGCGCTGAATGGTTAAGTGCTGAATGGTTAAGTGCTGAATGACTCCATTAAGAGGTAAACAAACAACCCCTTAGTTTGTTTGTAAAAGGTTGGGTAGTTACATGTTTTATTTCCGTAACTCGTTTTACGAACAAGTCATGTCAGAATTTTGTTAACACATGTGTAAGTCATGCTCTTACGTTGAGTTGTTCATTGATGTTTAAATTAAATAGAAACATCTACTACAGGTTAATAACTTTTTTAGAAATATAAGAACTGCTTTCTACAAAAGCATCTTTTTTTAATTTTTAAACGACAAATTTATTTTAATCATATACAATTGATCCATGATTTTTTCTAATGATGTCACTGAATTCGTATGTTTAATTTCATAGTGTTGCGGACATAAATTTTTGGGTTGGTTTTACTACCCGATCGGGTAATGCTCATCACATAATAAAAATGGATACAACAAAATCGTGAATAGAAATTAAAAAGACACATAATATTAATTCGATAGTTTTACAAATTGATAAACAACTACTTACATTTGTTTCATACAACTTTCATCTTTTAAGAACGTTGCATTACAACTTTGAGTGAAACTTGTTGGAATAATTGTTTTTTAACATAACAAATGTAAAAATTATTCAGGTATCCATTTCACATCAGATTACACAATTTTATCTTCACGTGCTTCATTAAAGAGTTTTTTTCAACACTAGCCATTATAACCGATGCCACTAGTCCAAAAAATGATATTGTCACTTGAAAAAATACATTTCATAAATGTACATATAAACCGAAAATTCATTGATGTCTTGGGACTACGTGTGTGAACAAATACGTCCGTCTTTGCTTTACTACCTCTAAATTAATATACTCATCTCCTAAAATTGAACACATTACCTCCTATCACAAAGTAAAGTCTTTATCAAGTATGCTAGTATCTGATTTGTTCTTCATAAATAAAGTTAATAGTGAACAAGATGCAGTTGACGAAGGATAAACGAAAATCTAATCATATGAGAGGGCAAATATCAAACATTTGACGAGTCGAGCTTGCGAAAACATGAAGCGTGCAATTTAAAAAATATTTTGTAATGCTTAATTATTAGTTTATATTGTTTTGAACAAAATATGTCAATTTAACATTTTTGTTTTATTTCATTTAAAGTATTGAATTTAAAAAAATAAATGTCTAGTAAAACATATATAAAGATTAACTATTGAGTAATTATTATAAATTATATCACTATCAATAACTTTTTTTAACAACAAAAAAAATTCACCATATATGATAACTAAAGGGGACTAGCAATCAAAAACCCTATATGTACAACACTCTGTCACTAATTATTGTCACTTAATTATTGTGTTACATGTATATCACAATATTTTCTATCACTATCACTAAATCATAACACATATTTTTAAAATGGTTGAGTGTATCAGCGGTTTAATTAAATCTCTTTTTATCAAAGGTTTAAAAACTAACGGCTTGGTATGACGACATCTAAGATGAGATTTCAACTGTCCCCTCAGATTTGACGCTTTAAGGCGTACAACAGAGCTCACCTTAGAAGAAACCCCACAACTAGGTAATCCCATTAACTGTGCCTCAACAAATATTTTTCAGCTTGAATTTAAACTCAAGACGTCTCATAAAGAATTCAAGATGACACTATTAGGCTAGAACCATTTGTTTGATATAACCTAACTTTTATCTAATTGAATAAAGCATTAACATATTATTATAAAATAATGATGTGTGACATTTTTAATAATACTTTAACCTCAAATTAACGTTTAAGTCCTCTATATGTTAAAAAAGAATGGTATCTTATGAGTAAATAATTAGCTTGACGAACAATTTAATTATGCTTTAACCTCGCATTAACTAAAGATTTCTTTAAACATCTTTATCTCTGTAATCTAATATAAATATATTTTAAAATCTATTAGAAGAATATTGGTTTGAAATTTGAAGCATATAACGCCAAATAAAAGCAATCTAGGTATATCTATAAAAGTAAAGAAAAAGAAAAAGAAAGAAAAAAGCAAAAATTATAAATAATGTGGGCACAACCGGCAAAAAGTGGAAATACGAGGGCGGGTATGAAAAACCGAAAGCTCTAGACACCATTATGAAATGCTGTGGGCCTAACAGTAATTGATAATTATTCAAACCCCTCAAGTATGGTAAATAATCATTTATTACCTTACCAACTTTTAATCACCTCAAAACTTGTTGGTGATTATTAAACTCATTTTATTGTAATGACATCAATAACTCACGAGTTCTCTGTGTGTTGTTTGATTATACTTCTTTTACAAATAATTGAAAATTAATACTTTCTATTTGTTATATATGTTTTGAAAATAATTTTTTTTATTTTTATTTTTGCAGGAAATAATAAATTATAAATTAAAATTTAATTTTACTTGGTAACAATATAATGTTTATTCATAAATTAAATAACTCGATAATATTTGGATAGCTACTATTACCTTAAAAAAGGTTACTTTTTTTGCTTGTCAAACATTGAGATGTGAATTTGTGAGATTATAAGTTAACATGTGATGATTCTAGACATGACATTAGTTTGATAAGAGATCTGCTGGTAAGGTGTATATCCAATAATTCAAAGTTATTCTTTTTTTTTTAACGACGAAGGTCTCAATCGTGTGAACCACTGTTTACAGGCCATGTCACCAAGGTCTAGTTACCTGGACCTCCCATGAACCACCACAACCACTCCAGGAGGAAGCCTCACTAGGAAAACCTCTTGACCCTCCTCAGACCCCAATTTCGCTGCAGGAAGGATTTGAACCCAAGACCTCCCATTTGAAAGAATCTTAGGGTACCATTGAGGCAATGTCTCATTGGTATTCATAGTTATTCTTACAAAGTACAATTAGACATAGATGATAAACAGAAGTACATTAAATGAGTTAGAATTTAGGTGAGGGTGATGTTATTTTTACACTCAATTCTCAAACTTTGCACCCTGCTATACGCCTATACGTGGCGAATACAAAACCAATTATTGTCGAATCAGTAGGTGTCAGAGGAGTTTATATGCCTCTTATAGGCATCTACAAGACGTATAATGTGAAGTGTTGAAATAAAAAAGAAGTGTGTGAGAAAATTTACTCACTTTAAATAAACATATCAAGAAGTTAATGTCACAATTATAAACTAGTTCAACTCACTTAACCAATGTATGATAATCACCACTACACATTAATGACATGTCTATCATAATGATGTGAATTTATAAATATAACTAAGTATTAAATGTAATGTCAATTTTCTTTTATTTCATCATGTTAATTATATTTTCCATGGTTGTAAAAATCCCTGACTAGGCCAACTAGGCCCAACTATCCGATTAGGCCGATTAGTTGGCCGATTAATCCCTAATCCCCACCTTACCGACCGATTAGAGACTAGCGATTTCTACAACATTGATATTTTCTAAGTTCTCAATCATGTTTAAAGAGTCGTGTCAATAACCATATCAAATGTGACTATTAATCAAGCTATTCAAATGTTTATATTTAATCAAGTTAAACTTATTATCATGTCATATCATTTATGTTGAAATTTTAAACATGTTGGTGATTTGATATAATCAAGATTGTATTAGCATAATTGAATTTGCTTATAACTAAAGAAAAAGTTAGGATACACTTTGAATGAATTAAGAGGTGTGAAAAACACGATCAATCAAGACTATTCTAACTTTAATAATAATGTTAAAGTAATTAGAGTTGAAACCCCTGTACCGGTTTAAGGCAGAACCTCTGGTAGTAGAGTCGAGGGGACAACCACAATGTGAAGAAATTTTATTTTTGTGATGTTTGTTACATATTGGATGTTTCTTTGGAATCTGCCTTGGAACCTATTTGTATTCCAAAAACCATTTGCTATGTTGGAAGCAAGTTTGTTTCTTGGATTCAAGGGCTGTCTTTCATAAGCAAGTTTGTTCTCTATAAGCAAATTTGTTATTTGAAAACCATTAGTTCACTTCTAATGCGGCTACCTAAGAACTACATAACCATCAATGATTATGAAAAATTCATCATTGTACTCAGTATATCACACCATTTGTAAAGCTAAGATAGGGTCTGAGAAGGGTTTGATGTAGATAACCTTACATTTACCCCGTAGGAATAGAAATACTGCTTCCAATGAGACTCCCGGCTCAAGATGTCTGATTAATTAACCAACTCAACGCTTTTAACGTTATTTTTACAAAAATTAAGTACAATAACGTTAAAATTAGTGCAATTTTACTTTTGTCACTCGAGAGTCGACACATATATATTATATTATGAAAAATTGTCATGTTTTATTACGAAAGGTTGCTATGGTTAGTTCTGTCTATTTCTTACCATACGAAGACACTCTTTGCTTGAAATATAGTATGAGACATCATCACCGATTTCATATTCTTTCTTGAAACTTTTTGAGAATTATTCAATAGTTCGCTTATAAGTATCAGCGAAATAATTTCAATCTATATATCTAAGTTATCACAAATACAAAAATACGCATATTTAGTTAGACACTCAGGTGGTGTTTGATTTTTTTAAAAAACCTCTTTTTCGCTTCTTATGTTTACGCCACGCAGACTACGGGCAGATGTTGGAGTTTGCAGCTTGTTTGTTTTCTCCAAGATATTTCATTAAAAAAACTCTGTTCGTCATCTTTTTGGTACAGACGTGGTGTCGCACCCCGGCCCTCCCGTCCCGGACGGGGGGCGCGACGGCTTTTTGATCTTGCAGGATCGCAGTATCCGGTCACACAGTGTTGCTAGACCTACATGTCTGGTTTCATACGTACATCCAATAACATGGATAAAACAGTTTAGTAAAATCAGAGTTGCGGAAGTAAAAAGTTTAAGTTGTCAAAACAACGATGTAATTATAAGTTGCGGAAACATAAGTTTACACAGTTTTCAAATCTTAAAGAGTAGTAGTGCAGAAGCGGTTTGAATATGTAACATTACATAACAAAACAAATGTTAATCGTTATCAAATTGCCTAAGACACTAAAGCTGATGCATGGGACTCCATCCTAGCATTCTATCCTTGTGCGCGTGCCTTAGTTACCTGAAAAAACATACGAGTAAAAATGGTCAACACAAAGGTTGGTGAGAGCACAGGTTTGTATCAGCAGTAAACATCAAAATGTTTAAAGTAAGAGTTTTGCAGATTTACATAACATTACAATGCAGTATCGATTGATAGCTAGTCAACACAGTTATATTATATGCTGGTAGGTACCGAAGCTGACAATTGTGCCTCCCGCCATGTCCATCACAAGACAATGGCAAAGTGTTGGTCAATATTGCACTGTTCCGACCTCCAGTCGGGTGTAGTGGGCCTTGTCAGGCCCAAATAGTACTATTCAAGATTACCACGCTAGGCGCTATGCGATATTAACGGTCCGAGGAGTATCGCGAAGACTTTTAGTTGTGATTGGGGTCCACACATATACATATAATGATAAAGCATGTCGATATGTAAATAAAATGAGTTGTTGTTCAAAAACAGTTGCAATGCAATGTTTTCTCCCCCAAAGGTAGAAAATGTAAAACAAAAGAGGCCGTGAACTCACCTGATAGAGCAGTTCCGGTTTATGTGGTGTTCGCGACTGCGAAAGCTAGCAGTCCCGCTAGTAAGCACCTATAACCATATAGGTGTGAGTATGTGTTCTGTAGCGTGTTGTAATTTATACAACTCCAAGTGTCGGTGTGCTCAACCGAGTGTGTGTGTTGACTTGTGTTGACTCGACGAATCGTTGGTGACACGTTTGTTGTGTGAAGTTGGTTTGTCTTAATGCAGTTAAGACATCAACATGCATCCTATGACTCTAGCCGTGATGTTTTCACATAAGTCATGTTTCGAAAATCGTAATGTCTCCGTTTCGGGGAAAGTTTTCGTTTTTAGGAAAGTGTAGTTATGAAATTCCATTTCATAAAGTTAATACCTTTAATATGTTTACAAAAACACTTTTAACCACTTAAAACATGTTGTTTGCGTATAAAATCACCATTTATGGCGTTTGCTCCAAATAAAGTTTCCTTATTTGGAAAGTATTCGTTTAAATGTCCGTTTTCAAAAATCAAAGTTTCCAATATGCTTAGAAATCATTTTTAAATATATTCCAATACTCAAAGTTCACCAAAACATCTTAAAACATCAAAAGCCCTCTTTTGATTTCAAAAAGTTTCCTTATTTAGAAAGTTTACACAAAATCATGTTTTTGACAAAATCAAATATCCAAATGTGTTTCTAAATACCTCAATATGCATTTGACAACATCTAGACATGTCTAACATGTTTAGATCATCACAAATCTATGACTTGCAACATAAAAGTTTCCTTTTATGGCAAGTGTACCAAAATCATTATCAAATCAAACATAACTCAACCAAAACTCGAATCTAATATTTCTAAACTATAAAATCAGTAGATCTACAACAATATCACACACATTCACCAACAAATTCGTGCTCAATAACCACATGGAGTTGCATGTGTCCAAACACACTTGCATGTGTGTTTTTATACTATGCATGTACGATCTAACAACTAATAAACATGTAAAACTACCTTAGCAGCTAAGATTCGTGTTAAAACAGATTCTGGAATTCAGATGGGGGCTGATGATGATCTCTTAGCTTGTGGGTGGCTTCCAAAGCTTCTCCTTGGACTCCAATATCTTCAAATCTCCCAAGGGTAGCTTAAATAATGTCTCCAGATGGTTTGAGAGTGTTTCTCAATAGGTCTGGGTCGAAAACAAGTGAAGGAATTCGGACAAAATGACAAGGAACCGAGTGAAAATGAATTGGGGTTGGTTTTATAAAAATTTTGATCTGCATGGCCTTCGCATACCGCGAAGGCTGATCAGAAAGTTTATCGCGTACCGCGGTGGGATTCAAGAGTCCCGACTCCCGGTTTTCTTCGCGTACCGCGAAGCCTTTCGCCAAGGGCTCTCCGCGTACCGCGATGGGTCCATTTTCATGTTTTTCGATTTTGATGATTCGAATTTGCTCGTACATGATTCCTAACGTTTATCCTAAACGTCTAGTGCGTGTTTAGCACATAATCATATAATGACACATAAGTTTGATTGATCACCAACGTTTGTGAGACTCGTGTGTGTGTTTTGATAATTCCTTGAATTATCTTCGATGGTTTGTGTTCGTGTTTTACGAAGTGTTTGCATGCTTGATTAATTCAAATCAACATGTAATGCACAATTCAGTAATTCTTCGAATTACTGTTTTGTGTTAGTGTTTGTGTTTGCCACATTTGGTTTTCAAAACCAATGTCCAATGTATGATTCGATAGTTCCTTGAACTATCGTCTCGCAGTTGTGTGTGTTCAACTCATCTAATTAAACATAATTAAATGAAATACGACAAGTATGAATGTGAAATACGTAGAGTGTAAGAGTTGCAATTTACCTGAAATTGCCGGGTGTCACATCATCCCCTTGTTGAAAGAAATTTCGTCCCGAAATTTGGTTGTTGTTGATGATGTTTGAGAAGAAAAAAAAAATTTCTGGTTGTCACACATGGGTTAAACACTTCTCACCTCTTTCAAACCTATTTGCTTCATTTGTTCGACAGACCCCTCCACACCTCTTGCACTGCCGCCACCAATCCATCTCTCCCTTCCACTGCCAGCACTGACGTCCATTGCCGGCTTCCCGACCGCATGTAACTCGCCAAGTCGCCGGTAACTCCTTCAATCGACGTTCGTAACTCCTTCATCATTGGCATTGGGATCTTATTCAGGTGAGTTTTGGCTCTTCTTCGCCATCAAATGTTCTTTGTCGACGGTGGGTCTTCGTTCTCATCAAAGGCACCAAGAAAGAATTGAGGTGGGGTTGGGCTTGAGCATCATGTCGACGGTGGGTTTTTTTAGAAAAAAACGTTGAAATTTTCTAAAAAACATATATGCTTCTTACAGAGGTTTGGTCCATCTCTTTTGTTACACATGTCTGCATATTCAAACACGTATTTCAAACACATATTTAAGACAACACTACACGTTGGTTAGCTAATTAATTAAAATAAAAAATTGTTATTCATTAAATAAACCCACCCACAATCCACAATTACAAACCATCGTATGTTGCAGAACTACTTTTGAAGCACTTCAGAACCTTCTTTCACGTCTCTGACTTCTGTTTCACAATACAAAAAAAAAACAAATCATGAAGAATCAATTCTAACATCTTCATCACCATCTTCATCTTCATCTCCAAATTCTCTCTGCAACTGCCATGGAACCATCCGACATCGAATCCGTACTCCAATTTCTCAGAAAAAACCATCTTTCAGTCTCTGAATCCGCACTCATCGACGACATCTTCCACAATTCCCATTTGGGTGCTTCCGATTTCCGCAATTTTCTCTTCCCACCGCCACTTCCACCTCTCAAGATTCCCGCCGGTTGCCGCCCTCCTCCACCGGCGGAAGATCTTGTTACCTCCGATGCTTCTTCTGATCAGGAGTTCGTAAGCTTGGGTTCCCCCACCACCGATTTATGCGCCACAGGTGATTCATCCCCCAAGTCGCTGACTTTTTTTGTTCGAGCAATTGCTTAATTGATCATAATTTAATCTGCTTTTTTTTTTTTTTTTGATTAAACAAGAAAACCAATTCTTTATTCAATTATTTATTTATTCTCTGTTTTTCTCATCAGTAAATTTTGATACATTGTTAATTCGTCAATTTCTGATGGATTTTTTTAATTATCCTTTTAAGATTTAGGACCACAATCTATCATTTATGTTCCTAAATTTAAGGATTCTTGTTTGTTTCTATTGACGTAGGAAATCTGTTTTCTTGGATTCATAGAAACTAGGAATCACGCGATTTATTCCCTCATGTTGGCCGTGAGACCGGTCGATAAGGTGCGCTTAATGGTGGCGTTGACATTTTTTTTAGAAGCTAGGAATCAGATAATTGATGAAATCTATAAATTCCAAATTGACTGTTGACGCATTCCATTGAGAAAACGGTCAAATTTTCACTTTATCAACTATCAAGTTTATGATTTTGAATTTTGTAGCATTGATGATGTTGATGGTTCTAGTGTAAGGTAACTCCGTTATTTTGTGGTCAAATTAGTTATAATTAGGACAGGAAATCAATAAAGTCCGACAAAATTCACCAAAAATTGAAACTAATTATTGAATCCATTTGAATGTACCATCAATACCTGAAGTTTGTAACTTTTGAAATCAATTCAATAAGATCATCTGCATTGAATCAAGAAATTGACTGTTTGACCACAAAGATTCAAATGTATTGCTGATGTATACACAATGTTATGAGCTTATGGTCTAAAATGAAGTCAAGGATGCAAAGTGAGATCATGGTGCTCACTGATTAAAACTTTCTGTGACTGATTTGTGCAGAGTTCACCAATCCATACGGGCTGCGGATTCTGAGAGGGGCCAGCTCACACGCTTCATCGGATAGATTGTCTCAATTTGGGACGGCTCGTGATTACCATGAATTCGACATGCAAAATGACTCAAATTGGTTTAGGGAGAAAGATGAAGACTATGCTATGCCATCTTGCTTTGACAACTCAGATCCTTTCGGTGGTCCAAGTGAGGACAAATTCGTGATGACATTCGAGAAAGAGAAGCAAAATGAGAATCTTGAACTTGATTTTGATCCGCTGTTAGAGAAAACTAACCGTTTAGATAAAGTATGGCATACCTCCATTGGATGTTTGAAAGATGGTGTAAAAGGAATTGCTTTGAATGATCTTGTTGATATAGAGGACAGTAATGAAAGTTGTGATGATGATCTTGTTGATGATTCTAAAAGAAACCATGAATTGCAGAATAAGATATGCAAGAAAGATGCTGACTTTGACCTAAATAATGATTATGATGCTGCTAAACTTGATGAAAGTGATGCTGTTAGTTCACCATTAATGAAAGGAACAGAAGATGAATTTGAAGTATTTGATTTAAGAATCATACACAGGAAAAACAGGTTAATTAGTTGACACATGTTTTGCTAAATCTTAGTTATTTTATTTTTTTTTTTTGATGAATGAACTATTGAATCTATGGAATGTAGGACTGGTTTCGAAGAGAATAAGGATCTACCGATCGTTTTAAACGGTGTGATTGGCTCACGATACGTTGTTTCGGAGTATCTTGGTTCAGCTGCATTCAGCAAAGTCGTTCAGGCACGCGATCTTCAAACAGGAATCGATGTTTGTTTGAAGATAATAAAGAACGAAAAAGATTTCTTTGATCAAAGTTTAGATGAAATCAAGCTTTTAAAGCTTGTTAACAAGCATGATCCTGAAGATGAGCATCATATTCTAAGGCTTTATGATTATTTTTATTTTCATGTAAGGAATTAACTATAAGTAATTTGACACAATTCACAATTCATTTTTGTTAATTAATTGATCATTTTCTTGAAATATTTACAGGAACATCTCATCATAGTTAGTGAACTGTTACGTGCAAACTTATATGAATTTCAAAGATACAATAAAGAATCTGGTGCGGAGCCTTATTTTACCATGACTAGGCTACAGGTTTGTTTGTTAATACAGTTAGGCAGAAGGGTTAAGTCTTTGATAATACACACATGAATAACTTGTATCATTTGTAAACCCTCTTTTAAGAGTGCAAACCCGCGAAACTCGTTAAGATAAATCAAGATATTCGTTTTTCGTTAAATATTATTATTACACGTGTATAACACTTTCGTCTTTTATATGTATGTGTAAATTCATATGCAATAAGAAAGTAACTCTTGTGTAATTAGTACTTTTTTGTGGTTACAAATTACATGTGTTAGTTACAAAGATCACGTTTTAGTTTATTAAAACATGTGAATTTACACGAAAGAAGTATTGTATATGTGTCATAATAATTAAAAGAGTAAATTACGGTTTTGGCCCTTATGGTTTGAGTGTTTTAACTATTTTGGCCCAAAATGAAATCTTCAATCAATTCAGCCCCTGTGGTTTAGACAACTATCGGTTTTGGCCTCTCAAACTTAACTATTATATTGGTTTTGGCCAAAATCTAACTATGGTTAGGGGCTAAAAACGTTAGTTGTTTAAACCACATGGGCTGAATTGATAGAAAATTATATTTTGGACCGAAATAGTTAAAAAAATTAAAATACATGGGCCAAAACCGTAATTTACTCTAATTAAAAAAAACAAAAAATTTGATTGATCTTGTCAAGCTTTTTTTGGGTTGTATTCTAAGAAAGGGTTTACAATGCATATAAACCCTATATAGGTAAAGTTAGAATATAAAGTGGTTTTTGTGTGCAAAGTGTATGAAGTTTGTGTGAAATTAGTATGTAAGAATGATCAACACTTGTGTTATAATTTCACACACAAAGGAAATTATCACGCAAGTAAATTATGTGTGATAATTATCACGCAAATGAACCTTCTTGCTTGATCATTATCATGTATAGTCTTCATGCATTTCAAATGCAAATAGCCTTTTATACAATAACCAACCCACATGCATGTGTTTGCTCTATAAGTAACACTTGCCGTCGGTGTCACATTCTAGCTTTACAAGATTCTTATTTCTTGTTTCTTTTAATTTTTAATATTATTATTTTATCATTACTTAAACTTAAAATGCCATTTTATAATTATAAATCTTTCTTACTAATGATTCAATAATTAATTTATTCAACCTATGAAATATACATGTTTCTAACCTAATATACCCAGAGACGGTATTAGTATAACAACATTAAGATAAAACTTAATTTAGGAAACTTTCAACCCTTTTGACCTAATCCTTTTTTAGCTACATTTTTTTATTCAACTCGTTTGAGACAATATATAATCATAACGGATTCATTCGTACAAATGAGTTATACTTGGAATTGTTTACTTGAATAAGAAATACTAACTGTTGTTCAAAATCAGGCCATTACAAGACAATGCTTGGAAGCTTTGGATTATCTACATGAACTGGGAATAATACATTGTGATCTAAAGCCTGAAAACATTCTCATCAAAAGCTACAGCCGATGCGAGATCAAGGTTATTGATCTTGGAAGCAGTTGCTTTCGAAGCGACAGATTGTCATTATACGTGCAATCTCGATCTTATCGGGCTCCTGAAGTCATAATCGGTCTTCCATATAACCAAAAAGTTGACCTTTGGTCACTTGGCTGTATCTTAGCTGAACTCTCATCTGGAGATGTATGTCTTCATTAAAAAGCTTTGATCTTTCACCATTATTCTTCATAAAATAACAATCTATACACTTTTAGCATGTTAAAAAAATTTATGGGTTTTTATTTGAACTCGCGCAGGTTCTATTTCCAAACGATGAGCTTGTGTTCTTGCTTGCACGAGTGATAGGAATGCTCGGCCCAATCGACACTGATATGCTCGTAAGGGGTCAAGAAACAAGCAAATATTTCACAGATGAGTTTGATCTTTACCACATAAACGAGGTTTACATCATTCTTTCTAAATCGTAATAAAAAGATCGATTATTGCGAAAATCTATAAATTCATGTGTGTCTGGTTCTGATGCATCCAGGAAACAAATGAACTGGAATACATATCCCCACAAGAAACATCATTGGAAGATCGCGTGCAAGTTTCTGATGCATTATTCATTGATTTCATCAGGAACTTGCTTGAGATCAATCCACGAAGGAGACCAACGGCTAGAGAAGCCATGAAACACCACTGGCTCTCGGTTACTTATGATTGAATTTCATTTTTTTTGCTAATATTTTTTTTATAAATAACATTGTTTATTTTTACTGTAGAGATGAGAGAGTACGGTTCAATGGCGTATACAATTGTACGTATTTTTTACCTTTTGATGATCATGTTAGCTGATGAAAACTCCTACATGAGTCCAATACTTGCGTGACTCGCAATTTTATAAAAGATACAGGTAAAAGCATAGATTGGTTGCTAAAACGGGTCATTATTGGTTTGGTCCGGATAGCTTTTGCAAAGATTTGAACCCATGCTAATTTTGTGTGATCAGTTGTTAAGGATTTGAACACATCACCTTTTTAATAACAAATTTACTATTTTAATCTTTTATATATATATATATATTAAAAACCAAAATTTTTTTGTTTATAAATAATTAGTAATATGTATATATATTTATTAAATTGTCAGCTTTAGTTGGTCTCTATTTACATATCAGATTCCTCGTGACCTTTTGTATTGTGACAACTGTTTAAAGTGGTGCTGTTTACGTGAAGTTTTAAATTTCAGTTGGCCGTTTCCTAAAATCTTTTTTAGATCGTGGAAAAAAAAAGTAAAATACACAAACATACTGGAATAATAATGGTTGACTGAACAATTAGCACAAATCAGAGCTGAAACCTTTTGTGGGGCCCACTTTTTAAACATAATCAAATTAACCCCTGAAGTGTAATGTATTGTCAAATACTTATGAGTCTAAACGAACCGAACGTTCAGTGAACAGTTCGTGAATCGTTCGATGGAAAGTTCGTTTATGTTCGTTCGTTTAATAAATGAAAAAACACGAGCAAGAAATTTCGTTCGTTTAGTTAAAGGAACTAACATTAACAGATATCGTGTTCGTGAACGTTCGGTAAGTTGTTCGTTTATGTTCAATTATTATGTTTATTTGTTAAATATGTTTTTATATTTTTAAAATTTTATTTATAGTTTACGAACAAAATATTTAAATTAAAAATCTAGTCATTATATCATGTTAAAAACATACTAATTTGAAACTCATATCTTTGAAATATTAGTTTTAAGTACTTTTAATTATGATTATTATCTATAATTTTTGTTCTTTAAAGAAAATTATTTTTAATTTTTATATTAAATGTTTAACTATGAGATGATTATGTCTATATTTGAGAATAAAAATGTAAATTTTTCTTTTTAAAATAATTTGCATTCGTGAACACGTTCAATTCTTTAATGAATGAACACGAAAAAATTTTCCGTTCGGTAAGTGTTCATTAACCGTTCGTGAACAAGTTAAAAGTTAAACAAACGAACACAAACAATGGCACGTTTGGTTCGTCTACAACCCTACAAATATGGATTCCTAAATCTTTGGAATCAACTTCTTGTTTTCTAAGCGAATGAGAACTAGACACATATTGGTTTGACAATGATTGATTATTAGGTTTCGTTAGAATTTATCTTGTTATCCCTACAATAGACTAGATGGATTAATTGCAGAATAAAGGTTAAGTTATCTAAGACACAACTATACATAAGAATTTCTTTTAAGCTCATTGTTTATAAAAATTTTAATGTATTTTTACTAGTAAGATGATTTTACATGTTAACTATACTAGCTTCATAAATGTAATTAAGCTCATTGAACAATGCCTATGCACTTAGGCCCCGGTCAAGGCTTGTGCACCTTGAGGGCGCATGCCTTTAACAACATAAAAAAAATGATGAATGCCACCGTTAGGCGCCCTCACCGTTCGGTCTCACGACCAATATGAGGGATGTAAATTACGTGACCCAGGGAAAATTGGGTGATGCCGGGCTTTGAATCTGTCGCACCCCCAAATTCTCACGTGCGGTGTCAGACCGCTGGGTGTGACGTTGTCAGGATCAAAGCTCTCAGTCATATAGAACGACACTATATGAGTTGAAATTGCACAATTTCTCATAAAAGTTCAATGTAATTGTCTAAACACTACATTGTTTAAAATACAGTAACATGTTATTGTTCAAATATGAGCTAGTATGCATGCAAGACTCCTCGCTAGTCCTACTCCATGTGCATCCTAGCATCGTGCTGTTCAGTTACATGAGAATACATGCGAAAACATGTCAACATAAAGTTGGTGAGTTCACAGGTTTAGATTGTTGAAAACAGTAGACAGATATATACTGGGTATGTTAAGTTTGTTGGACCTACGATCCCGAGTGTGTCAGTTCATCATATCGAAACTCGACTGTTCCTTTGCCTCCCCGAGTCATCGCTGAACCCAACATCACATCGATATTACACTCGTCGTGACCTCTAGTCACTGATGTTGTCGAGTGGGGCTAGTCAAACCCATTAGTAGTACGTAATAACGACTCGTTTGTTATACAGCTAACGGTAAGGGTAGTGAGGAATTTGTTTGCGATATAGTTACACTCAAAATGGTTTTACAACATACCAGTCATACATCTAAAAACAGTTGCATAGTATTCTCACCCCAAAAGTTTAACAAAACAGTTAAGAGTAAAAGTGAGACTGTAAACTCACCTGAGTTTAGCAGTTGCGTTTGCGTGAACGGTTTATAGTTCGTCCTTAGCGGTTACCTATATCACATAGGTGTTATGAGTTCGTGTTTACGTTCGTGTTGGTCTCACTTGACCTTTTTGTATCCAAACAACTCTAAGTTGTTGTGTTGGTCGTGTTGACCGTGTTTGACTTAACGACCCGTTGGTGATTCGTGTTTAGTGTAAGTGATTGTTCAACGTGTTTTTAGTGTCGTGTGTTATGTGTAAGCATATAAGTTACATTCGTGGGGTAACTTACTATTTATAGTAAGATTCCATTTTAGGAAAGTTTCTATTTTAAGCAAGGTTCACATAAAGTTCACTTTCCATTTATTCTAGCACGCATAATTAGTCTACATAATCATGTTATCACATAGCATTTAATTACACATAGTCATATAACCATATTTTTCGTTTAAAAGTTATTATTTATAGAAAGTTGTAACAATATACGTATTTTACCAAACTAATAAATCAAACTCATCCAAAATCATTATCTTAGTTCCAAATAATCGTTTAAACATGCTCGTTATAACTAACACATCATTATTCACCGATTTCTTAGAATAAAGTTACTATTTATAATAATAATGACATAAATCTCGTTTTACATCAATTCTAACAAATCAAAACTTCAAAAATCATCATTTTGACCATAGATCATGATTCTAAATACATGAATTTTGTCATTTCACCATCTATAAACATTTTGTAAGAACAAAGTTACAAAAATTAGTAATATTCTCAAATAGTCCATTTTTAACAACAAAGATTAATATAGACCTTGTAGAATACCCCAAATATCATCAATAATAACATTTCATCATCAAAAATCATCTAAATCTACTTAGATCATACATGCATGTGGTTCAAAAGTTTCCTTTCATAGTAAAATCATCATATGACCATTAAATCCCATCAAGATCATCACGGATCATTCAAAATACACCAAATAATTTGTAACAACAACAAATCACAGATCCAAATAGACAAAAATTCGTGCATGTGCCATACATGTGTTTGCATGTGTGTGATATTCATTGCATGTGTGTGTTTTGGTGTTGATTGTGCAAAATAGTGCTAGAAGCTACCTTCAAGAGCTTCTTTGGAGCTTGAATGTTGCTGGAACAGGCCTGGATATCTTTAAGAGAGTCTGATGTTGCCTCAACAGCAGCTACAAAGAAGTGTTTGTGTTGGTTGATGCCTCCTAACTCTCCTTCAAGCTTCAATCTTCAATGGAGGCTTCTCAAGATGGTTGGCTATGGGTTCCAGAGGGTTGAGAGAGAGGTTGCAGGTTCTGGAGACCGAAATATGGTGTGTGGGTTCGAGAGATTTGGTATAGAGTGGCTTCTGGAATGATTAGTATTGGTTTTATCAAGATTTTGCGTCTAGGGTGGCGTCGCGTACCGCCAAGACTGGCACAAGGCCCCCTTGGCGTACCGCTATGATTATTTTAATCGGATTCCTTATCGAAACACGCCGCGTATCGCCAAGGCTCGATCTTTTCCCATCGCGTACCGCCAAGGAATTCGGGGGTTTGAATTCTCCCACTCCCTGGTCGCGTACCACCAAGACCCAATCCGGGGTCCTTGGTGTACTGCGAGGACTCCTGGACTTGTCCAATTTGCCCAATTTTGTTGTTACGAATCGTTTTTCGGTTGTTTTACGATTACGGTCTTTGTTTCTTTGCTTATTGTCGTTGTTTTACTTGTTATAAGTTATCTTGCGACTTAATTGTAGTTTAGTTAGATTGTAGTTCGTTTATTTCACCAACGTTCGTTAATCAAGACATGTGTGTGCGTTTTCCGATAATTCCTTGAATTATCGCTTCGTTGCGTGTGTTTGGACTGTTATGCCACGTGTCACACTAAATTCACTAATTCTAGTGCCACGTAAGTAATAATAATATAATTTATTATTAAAATAAATAAAATGCTGACCTGAAAATTACAAGGTGTCACAGAATCCTAGACCTTCATCATACTCGCGGGGACACCTTAACAACATAAGATACACACATAGAGTTTTTTTTTTATCAAATAGATATTTGCTCTAAAATTATACATTCATTTATCTTTGTCTGTAGTAGGTTTTCTTTTTTCCTTTTCTTTTTTTATTTATGACCATGGGAACCCACTTACATGGTAAATCCCTGAATTCTCCCAGTACCCAATTAACCAAAAAGAACAGGTAAAACGCGGTCGCAATCAACCGAGTGAGTCGGTGATATCCAATAAAAATTGCTATAAGTGAGGATGGTTGCGGCCAACAAATTTATTTATTTATGCCTGTATATCTAGATCAACAGTAAACAACCTGTTCATCAGCTAAACTGCTTCAAAAAGTATGAAAAAATTTGTGGATAGAAAAAACATGAAGAAAATAATCATTTTTACTGATAGAGTAATGTTTAAAAATGTTTTTCATAAAAGATGAGATTGCGGTTGTTTAAACAACTAGAAGCTCGAAACTCACTCAAAAAAGAATATTAGAAATAATTGGGATCGAAATCTACATGGTTGTAAACAAATCAGATCGGCTCAACTTGGCTTAGCTTAGCTTGAATTGATTTATTATAATTCAAATTCAAGCTAACCTTGAGTCAGTTCGTTTGGCTTGTTCAAGACTTCAAGTTAAGTATGAACTCTGATGCCGTTCAAAAAAAAAGTATGAACTCTGATGTATTATATGATGATATCCTACCTTGTGCAAACCGGTTCCGGTCAACAAAGTCAAAAACCGGTTTCGGTTTTTGGCCGGTTCCAAGCGGTTTTTGGCCGGTTCCGGTTCGGGTTTTGACCAGGTAAAGGTGGAACCGGTTTCGCTTTTTTTGGTTCCGGTTCCAATTTCTCTGAGAATCCGAAACCTACCCACCGGTTCCGGTACAACCGGTTCCGGTTCCAAAACCAGGTTTTTTGCCCACCTCTACTACTCCCACAACGAATCTCAAATTTGAGTCAAAGGGCCCAACTTCAGTTTTTACGGCCCAAGTGCCTAACCCCAATACTCGCAATACTTAAACTGACTTGATGATTACAGGGTGTTAAAAAAAACCCAAATCTAAAATATCCGAAAATACGAATCCGAAATGCTAAAAAAAACGGAAATCTAGAAGTTCGTATATTCAGAAATTCGGATACCTATCTTGAAGATTTTCGGATAATTCGGATATCCGATTCCGAAATAGTTTTTTTTCGGATATTAAGATAAATTTTTGGATATTCGGATATCCAAAATATATTTTTTCGAATTTTTGATTTTTTTTTATGGTTTCAGATATCCATTCAAATATCCGAATCCGAATCCGAAATTTCGGATTCGGATATTGAAAATCACTATTCGAAATTTTCGGATATCCAAGGAAAATCACTATCCACCTCTTACAATCTACAACTCATTTTAATTGATTATTTGATACCTTCTTCCTTGTTTTGATATGGAGATGTTCCAGTTACTCGAAGTTTGTTTCAAAAATGTTCATTTGAATGACCCATAAAAGCTCGTTCGTAATTAACTCACATGTTAATGAACTGGCTCTGCTCGACTTGATTTATAAACAAGCTGAGTTCACTCTGAAAAGACAAGGTTTGACTTGTGAATAATCCTACATGACATACGTCACTTCATACACGTATGCTTGCTTTTACTAACATGTCTGCCTACTTTCTCATCTATACTAATTCAATCCGTAATTTTTTTTTTGAACAGCTAAACAAGTCATCGGACCCAACAACCCACGCGCTGCTACCATAAATTGCTACCAACCCTCGGAAACATTTAAAGCCGGGCGTTGGCGAGTGCCGAATCGAGGAACCGCCACACCATCTAGGAGGAAACTCACACTGAGAAAAACCCCTAGCTCACCCAGAACATTTTTTGCTACAGGCGAGACTCGAACCCAAAACCTCCCATTGCTGGTGGTTAAGGAGTACCACTAGGCTATAAGCTCAATGATTCAATCCGTAAGTTAAACAGCCAAATATCACATATAGTTTTATGTTAGTGTATTATCATACACCATTTTAGTGGATACAAAAAGAAACTTTTAGCAGGTTAATATGGCTTTGTTTGATGCATGGAAAGTTAGGAGCCATAACGGATTGTGAATAGGGTGTTTATCGGATCGAATTATGAGTTATTTGGTTTTGAATTTTTTAGCATCAACTAGAAACTGTCCCGACCTGAATTGGGGCGAGTCTCATCCGACCCGAATAAGGATTCGGTTCAGATTTCGAATAAACCAGTACAACTCAAATAAACCTGAATATAGGTTGGGCGGGGTGACTGGGGGTTGTGTTGAGCTAGTCCAAATGTCCATATGTTATTAGTTTATTATACTTTAATCGACTTAATCGGATACCCGAAAACCCAAATTTAATAAAACCTTATATCTGAATCCAACCCGAATATCCAAAAACCTATTTCGGGTTCTGATAAATCCAACCCAAACAACCCATATTACGATTCAAATATGTTTTTTCGAGTTTGAATACGATTCGGGTTTTGCTTTATTTCGAATTTCAGGTTTTTTGAACACCCTAATTATGAAGCCCCCAAAAGCACATCTTATTAAACATGAAAGGAGTGATAGTCTAATGGTGTCTAATAAAATGTTATTAAAAAATAGAAAAAAAAAAACCTATCTTAAACCAACCAAAAGCTATAAATTCTAAAGCTGGTTTGCAACAACTTTTAAGCTACATAAGTAGTGGTGTATCAAATACCAATGATCCTCAGCTCAAGTGGTTGAGGAGAAGTATCATGTGGCTTCAATATTGGGAGGTCACGAGTTCAAGTCCTCCTGGTATGGACAAAATAGGAGTTTCATGCTGGGCTAGAGGATTTTCTTTCACCTATGATGAGTTTCCTCCTGTTGTGTGTGAATATGATCGGGTGAGTTTATGACCCGTCAGTGATCCAAATTGCCGTTAAAAAAAACATAAGTAGTGGTGTGGGACCTATGTAATTCTTTCAACTAAAACGTATCTTACAATCCATTTAATTATAGGACTAATCTTCCCAACACCATCATCACTCCCATTTTCTTTTCTTTCTTTCTTTTCCCTTACTAAAACTGTCGGGTCATAAATTCCGGAACAATCTTTTAATATCTGGTAACTGACACCAAAACTTGTCGAAACCGGTCTGTTTGCTTCTTTCCATTATAATAAATAGAGTAAATTATCGGTATGGTCAATGTGATTAATTAAAGTTCCACTTTTGGTCCATAAGTTTTACAAATTACTTATATGGTCTCAACTTTTAAATATTTGTAACATGTATAGTTGTTAGGCCACAAGAAATCTAAGAACTGTATGTGTTGCATATTTTTAAAGGTTGTGACTATATGAGTAATCTATGAAACCAATATACCAAGAGTAATATTGCTATCAAACAACATTAACCATCTCGACAATTTACTTTGATAAAAGTGATTTAATTTAGAAAGATTCTAAAGTAGCTGTAATTCAATCAAAAATACCGAAATTTTAAAGACAATAACTATTAACATATATTCACTGTTGTAGAAATCATTAGGCGTTAGTTGGGTGTTGGGGTAGAGATAAAAATTAATCAGGATTAGTCGGGATTAATTAAATTGGATTATTTATATATAATTTTATATAGAAATTTAATAAAAAAAATCATTGGAATTTAAAAAATCATTGGATATCTGGCCGGGAATCCAAAATTCACCGGAAATTCTTGCTAGAATTTCAAAATCTAGCTAGAATTTCAAAAGTTGTTGTAATTTCGTCGGATTCTAGCCGATTTGGTCTACCTAGCCTGATTTAGACCGAAAATCTCACCATCTTTTGAATTTCTTTATTATTGTTGTTTCTCTGTTACTGAACATTTTTTTGGCTCAACCGTATTTTGTTTGTGGTTTTACATTTTACATATGTAATCAAGGGATCCCCACTAGAAACCAAAAAAAAAAACGCTTAAAAGAATATCAAGAATTTTATTATTCAAATAATGTAATAACTGACTTTTATTTATGTCATTTGTTGAATTATTTAAGATTTTAACTCTTGAGATGAGAACACAATGCATTTTCAATCAGCAGCCAAAGAGATCGAACGCGAAGAACACTCTTCAGATGGGCCAGCAGTCCATGACCACTTTCCTGAAGCATTACAATCTTATATACCATCAAGTTTAGGATACTAATGTGACATACAATTTTATTCAAATTATTAGTGAATGTTTATTACTATACTCTAAAGTTAAAAAGTGGTAATGAATGTTTATAGAAAAAGCTACTTATGTGCCCAAAATTCTGTGCATTCCATGTGAAAATAACCATGATTGTGATAGCATAAAGCACTGCAAGTGTATGCATGTATGTCTACCATTTTTATATATCCTATTTGCTGTTTTAGTTTACCAATTTAATTAAATAATGATTTGTCTTTACATGTTAGCATTTTTATAATACATTATTTGCTTTTTTACCAATAATACTAATAATAGTTATTATTATTTATTATTTATTTTTTCTATACAGCTAGCACAAACTCTCTAACATCTTAGGTGCTGTTTGTTTTTTAGTAGGTAAAATATATGCAGCCTGCGGACCACATCTGCAAACATTTGTATAAGAAGATGTGGACAAAATGTCTGTAGTTTGCAAAAACAAAAGTGTTTGTTTTTTAACGTTTGTCGACTGTTAAAATAAATTGGTATGCTGGTGTACGGACGGTGGTGGCCGTCGATGGTGATGGTGGAGGGGGTGACCAACGGTGGTGGTAGGGGTGACCGCTGGTGGTAATGGGGCTGACCGGTGGCAGACGGTGGTGGTGGGGTGACTGTCGGTGGTGGTGGTGAGGCTGACCGGTGGAGGTGGTGGTGGCCGACGATGATGGTGGTGGTGGTGTTCGATGGTGGTGGCTGTGGTGTCCGACGGTGGTGGATGGTGATGGGTGCTCTCTACATACCTTAAAAGATTCAAGAAGTGGCTTGATCACATCTGCACCAAGAAAAGGGCGTGCAGACGTTTTTTAATGAAACTTCTTCGTAAAAACAAAACGTCTGCAGATGCCAATGTCTGCGCGTGGTTTGCGTTGCGCAGACGTTTTTAAGAAAAACAAACAACACCTTAATTCACTCAACAAAATAGACGTTTACGCGCAAGATGATTTGGTGTCATTTACATATTTCTTTTTCCTAACTTGCGAAATTACATTTTTTTCTAAATCATTTTTTAATAATATTGTACATTATGTATTAAAAATTTGTACTTTAGGGATATATGCAATTTTGCAAGTTAGAAAGGAGAAAAAAAATATAATTCTCCCTAATAATTGTATATATTGGCTGGTTTTCTTGATGCGTTTTTTATACAAATTGAATAGTACAAGTCGATCGTACCTTATGTTTTATTTTTATTTTCATTTTCATTTTCATTTTTATCTCTCAACAATCTCTCTTATCAATTTAAAATATTTTTTTTTCTACTATTGAAATCTTATCAAAAATGAAATAAACATCTTCAAAATAACGTGTTGATAAAGTCTTATTTTAAACATAGAAAGTGTGTGTAATGGTCGAAAAGGGATTTTGCTATCAATTATGAACGTTCTTAGAAGCTTCAAAAAGATAGAGACTCCTAAAGTCCTAATTTTCCTCGTCAACTCCTAATTTTCTTCTCAAACATTAATAATATTAACTATTAATAGAAAATTATCCAAATAATCAGCGTGGTTTGGTAATATTTTATTTTTAGTTAATAAAATTCATAAATTACTCACATTGTCTTAAAATTTTAACATTTATAATATATACGGTCCTTAGGTGAGGTAATTTGGTCAAACATGTTAGAGTAATTTAGTGACCTAAGGATCATATATGTTTCAAATGTTTAAAGTTTAAGATCATATAAGTAATTTATGAAACTTATGAAGAAAATATATCGATAAATATTTTACACTTAGGTACCATGAGAATTAAATACAACACAATTCTAGAAACTACTACAAGATTATCTAGTTAATAACCAAGAGTTAAATATTAACAAATTACAATAGACTCTTGGCAAATTACTCTAATATTAAGACCGTTCACAGTGGTCACTCTACTGAAATTCATCCCCACTGAAATATGCCACATCATCACCACATCCCACTAAAAACCTTTCCCACAAATCACAAATGGAAGGAGAAAGCAGGAACTCAGGAAGGGGGGGTATGGAGGGCTCATGTGGGTCGCCGTCAGGGAAGGCGGCGGTGTTCCCACCGACCCTCGCGGAATTAATCCTCCCCGTTGTTTCCACGGAACAACCACCACCAGCAGTCCACCACTTATCATATTGCGTAATAAAAATGCACGTATATAACAACAAAATAATATTCATTAATTTTTAAAACGTGTTTCAAACTTAAAAAGATCTTTATCGTCGTTTAATTAAAAAAATAAGAAAAATAAAAACAAGAAGAAGAACAAGTCTTTACATCTTCAAAAGTGAATAGTCCAAGGGTTAAGGTGTAAATATTTTTACCTACGACTAAAAGCTGCAATCCAGTGATCTTGTCACACGTGTCATCCTTTCACAGCTTAACTTATCTCACAGCATGTCAATCTAGCGTCACCCTACTCTACATTCTCAGTTATCACTGAAAAATAAAATTCGTTTTATTCGGAAATATTAATTTTTTTTTCTGTTATCTCTCAAATCAAGTTTCCCGTTTCAAAATCAACCAATGCAAAATACCATCGCCGGCGATCATCACACCTTCCGATGACGACACTAACAATCGGCGTCATCTATGTTGCCGGAATTCTATTCTCCGTCGTATACACCGTCTACGGCCTTGGTGGCTCCGCCACCACCGTATCCGTAAGCTATGGTGCCACAGTCTCTATCTGCGGCATCGTCGCCGGTCAACCAACTCAACACATTCAATGCTGGCGTAATGGACAGTTGTTTGATGTATACTCCGACATCTCGTTCGAGTCCATCGCCGGTGGCCGGGACTTGTTCTGTGGCATCAGGTCCGGCGGTTCTAGTCTCGTGTGTTGGAGCCCTGATTTAATCCCAAAGCGTCTATACTACAACGAAACGGTAACTCTGAGTAAGTTAGCTATCGGAGATAGTCAAATTTGTTCAATTACGAATCGTACTGGATCCAACGTCGATTGTTGGAGGGATCGTGAAGGGTTTTCAACTCAAAATGGTCGGTTTCAATCGATTTCATCAGGATTAGGGTTTACTTGCGGTATTCAGGCGAACAACACCTATGGAATCATCTGTTTCGGTACCAATTCAGAACTGGCGAGTTCTATTCAATCTGAATTTATCAATTTTCGTATGTTGAACGTTGCTGTAGGAGGCAATCACGCCTGTGGAGTGAATTCTACTGGGTTCTTGATCTGTAGAGGTAATAACGACTACAGGCAGATTGAAGTACCAAATCATCAACCGTTTGAGTTTTCTGCACTTGCTCTTGGTTTAAATCATACTTGTGCATTAAGAAGATTGAATAATTCTGTAATTTGTTGGGGCGGTGGAGGTGGGATTATGAGTGATTATGAACTTGATATCTCATTTGAATCAATTGTAGCTGGATTAGATTTTACTTGTGGATTGACAACTAATAATCTCTCTGTAATTTGTTGGGGAGAAGGATGGGTTAGAAATGGTTCATTTCCATTAGGGTTTGAGCTTCCATTGAGAAGCATTCTTCCAGGACCATGTGTTCAATCAGGTTGTGTACATTGTGGTATGTACACTCAATCTGATACTCTCTGTTCTGGCTCTGGATCAATATGTAAACCTTGTGATCTAGACAGTTTATCTTCACCTGTTTCACCCTTATCACCACCATTACCACCAAATGCATCACGGTCTTCGCCTTCAAGACCTTTAAGACGGGGGTTACTGGCTTTTGCAATAGTTGGATCAATTGGGATATTTGCAGGTGTTTGTACTGTAGTATATTGTTGGTGGACTGGTGTTTGTTGTGGGAATAAAAAGATACACAATTCTGTTCAGCCCACAATCACCAATACTACTCACAATGGTTCTCAGTTTTCAAACAGCAGTCCTGTTTCTAGATCTTCTACAATCAGGCGACAAGCTTCAAGAGCTTTCAGAAGGCAAAGAAGTGGAACATCTTCAAAACATGCTGATAGGGAAGAAGAATTCACTTTTGCTGATCTAGCATTGGCAACCAACAACTTCTCTCATGAGAACAAAATAGGTGCAGGGAGTTTTGGTGTTGTGTACAAAGGCAAACTGTTAGATGGTCGTGAAGTCGCGATCAAAAGAGGGGAAACGAGTCAAAAGGCCAAAAAATTTCAAGAGAAAGAAAGCGCGTTTGATTCAGAGCTAGCTTTCTTATCACGCCTCCATCACAAGCACTTGGTTAGACTAGTTGGGTATTGTGAAGAGAGGGAAGAAAAGCTCTTGGTGTATGAGTACATGAAAAATGGAGCTTTGTATGATCATTTACATGACAAGAAAAATGTTGATAAAAACAGCAGCTTGTTAAATTCTTGGAAAATGCGGATCAAGATTGCATTAGATGCTGCTAGAGGAATTGAATACCTTCATAACTACGCGGTTCCACCTATAATTCACAGAGACATTAAATCATCAAACATCTTACTAGACACGAATTGGGTTGCTAGAGTTTCTGACTTTGGATTATCTTTAATGGGTCCTGAATCCGAATCAGAGCACAGACCGGCTAAGGCAGCTGGGACCGTCGGCTACATTGATCCAGAATACTATGGACTAAATGTAGTCACTGCCAAAAGTGATGTCTATGGTCTTGGAGTGGTCATGCTAGAGCTTTTGACAGGAAAAAGAGCAATATTTAAGAGCAACGATGATACCAACGATGGTGCACCCATAAGTTTAGTGGACTATGCTGTACCTGCAATCATCTCCGGTGAACTAACAAATGCACTTGATAAGAGGGTGAGGCCACCGGAGGTGAATGAGGCAGAGGCGGTGGAGCTGATGGCTTACACGGCCATGCATTGTGTGAAGTTGGAAGGTAGAGAAAGACCAACAATGACTGATATTGTGGCCAATTTGGAAAGAGCTTTGTCACTCTGTGATGACAGCCATGGCAGCATTTCCAGTGATCAGATTTCAATTATTTCTGAATAAAGTTTAGATTTTTTTTACATTTTTTATTTTATGGGTTTGGTTTATACAATATTTTGTGGATGATTTCATCTGGGTATATATTTGTAAACACAAAAAGGTTTAGGATTCTTTACATGTTCTTTTGTTAGTCAAACATTAGTTTACTGAACAACATTTTGATGTCCTTTAAGTACCACCAACCACAAGGTTAGTGATGGTAATTTTCTTTAAAAATATCTCAGTTTTAACCTTCTTTTGGGTTTAATCTTTAGATGTTCGGTTTGTAGGTGTTGGTTGATTGCAATTTCGTTTCATTTTTCTTCGCATAATCATAATTTTTAAATTCCACAAGGGTACAGGTTTTACAGTAGATTTACTCAGATATAACAGTCACACAATTATTAACATTTAAATAATAACAAGTTATGAATAAATAATCTGGTGGAGGTTCCATGAAATTGTGGTTTGAGATTAGGTCCACTTTGGGTTTATTTCAAAAGCAGATATAAATTGACTCAGAAGATTCAACTGAATTATGCATACTTGGTCCCAATACATGATATGTCAATTATGGTGTTCCTAACCAAAGGAAAGAAAGAAAAATAATTATTATTATTTTGACTATTTGTAAACAATCACATCAATTCAAGACTATATATGACCCAATTAGTATATTTCTTAGAAATAAAAGAAACAAATAATTTTATATATATATATATATATATATATATATATATATATATATATATATATTAATTGATTCATACATATACCTGTCAGTGTTCATGCTATTTATAATTTCTTTTAACAAAAGTATTTTACTGTGTGAGTTAAATTACTCCTAAATAATCACTCTTTGTATAGATTTTAAACACAAAATCTTTTTAATACGCAATGTCTCTGTTAATTGGGTATCCCCACTTTAGATTGGCTCCTATTTACTATTTGATGTGACTCTCTCTCTCTCTCTCTCTATATATATATATATATATATATATATATATATATATATATATGGGTTGTGTTATTTACACACCAACCCCCACCCATTATACGCCTCGTATAGATCTAGGGGTGTTCAGTTTTCGAATATGACTCGAAAAATTCGAAATTCGATTCGATTTTTTATATTCGAATTCGATTCGATTCGTATTATAATATCGAATTTTGAATTTCATATTTTTAATTCGATTCGAAATTCGAATTTAAATTATTTATATATTTTTATTTTATATACATAAGTTGTTACTATATTTAAAAATTAAACATTTTAATAAGGTGATTTAGTTTATAAAAACTAAAAGACTATTACACAAATGTCAATTTAATTATAAAATACCCATAATTTTAACACTTTTAAATACCCTAAACCTGAAAATTCACAACAAAAGCATAAATCATGAAGTTCGAAAAATTGATCATTTTATTTGTTAATTTCTAATATTTTGATTACATGTCACTTTATGTTTTTTTGTATGTTATCACTGAAATTATATATTGAATTTTTATCATTTTATTAGTTTAAATGATATTTCTAATATTACAACTTACATGTTGGTTATTTGATATTTTGATGTTTAAGGTTTTGATTATTTGATATTTTGAATATACAAAGATAGCAAGTATAAACAATTTTTTAATTAAATTCAAATCAAACCAATTCGAATCGAATTCGAATGCTCTTAAAAAATCAAAATTCGAAATCATTCGATTCGAAATATTCGAAATTCTATTCGATGAACACCCCTGTATAGATCTATACGAAGTGTATAGGAAAGCAATCATTGGATGTCAAAATTTGTCAGCGTCAATGATTAGACTCCTACACGAGACGTATAGACTTATACGCGTTGTATACGTCCCATGCGCAGCTCTATACGTGACCAATCATTGTGTGTCAATGTCAATGATTGGACTCCTATATGAGAAGTATAGACCTATACGCGGGGCTATACGCCGCGTATAGACCTTACGAGATGTATAAAGTCGGTGAGGGTGTTAAAATAAAAGGTGAGACGTGTGAATAACCAGTCCCGTATAAATTTAATGTTTCAAACTATTACAAATAAATAAAATACAATGTGCATTTAAGATGGACGGTGCCACGGGGGCATCTATCAATTCCAAAATTGAATACCAGATATTTATGATCGAATGAGTTACAGTTTTACAATCAAAATCAATACTCACATTATGCTTCCTTATTTTTATTTAAAGCAAAAAGAAAAAGGAAGAAACATTATGACTTTTTATCAAACCATTAAATAGATTAGCGGTATTCTTTAATTCTTAAACAACCTCAATACGATTGATATTAGATAAAAATTTATTGGAATTAATTATATGAACTGTTTGAAGTTTTATCGTTTATATTTCATTAATTATTTTTATGACTAGATTGAACAATTGGTAGTTCTTTTGGAGTAGGTCAAACTCCCAAGCAAATCAGAGAAGGAAAACAAGCGTTTTTGGTTTTTTTTTTTTTTATTATTTATTTTTTTATTTCAATGCAATACAATGAAAATAAATGTCATACAAAGAAATCGGTCTATAGACGGTTCCAAATTCTCAGCTAAATCGGAAACGAAACCGGCCAAAAACCAGAACTAGTTATTAACTTTGTTAACCAAAACCCGAGCCGAAACCGTTTGAAACCAGAAGCGGTTCCAAAAAAAACTCATAGGCTTTCTTGTTATCCTACTGGGCCTGCAATCTGTATTCTGTGCCGCTCATTTTCATCTGGGGAAAAAACTAGAACAGGTAACCTAAACCGGAACCAGTCATACCCGAACCAGTGGGTACAAATGGGTCCGGTTTTTCAGACAAATTAGGAATGGAACCAGAAAAACTGGAACTGGTTCCACCTATACCCGGCCAAAACCCGAACTGGAACCGGTCAAAAACCGGTTGGAACCGGTCGAAACCGGAACCGGTTCAAAAAAACCCGATTTGTGCACCTCTATTTTCATCGATGCTTGGTCCATATCAGCTATGGTCTTTAGATAATAAAAAAATATATATAATAGAGTAAATTACTGAGATGATATATACATATGGTTTACTAATATTTACTCTTAATACTTAAAGTTTTATAAATTCTACTATTTTACTCTAAGTACTTAAGTTTTATAAATTACTCGTATGATCCTAAACTTTAAACATTTAACATATAGTCATTATATGAGGGTAATTTGGTCAAACATGTGAAGGTAACTTGGTAACATAAAAACTATGTGTTACAAATGTTTAAAATTTGATACCATATAGGTAATTCATGAAACCTAGAGACCAAAAATAAAATAATAGCAAACCATATGAACTACCTCAACAATTTACTCTATAATATTATTTTTCATTTCTATTATTGTAATATTTATTTTTTTTATAGTATATAATTTCATTTCCTATTATTTTAATTTTCCATCAAATATTTATCACATGAAAGAAACAAACATTTCATTTAAAAAACTAAACCTCATGTTGTAATGCAGACAATTAAGAATGATAAAAATATTTTAAAATTATATGCAAGAGGGTACTTCCAGTAACGGTGTAGATTATTAGTTCCCTCATCTTTGAATTAGTTTTAAAATTGTGATAATTGTAATCCAACTTTGAACTGCATCAATTTTATTTAACCTCAAAAATAAATATTCAAACATCTTCTAAAGTTTTCCATGGTAGATAATTCTCATAATTATTAAAAATCTTTTTGAATAAAATATAAAAAAGTTTAAATTTTTCAAAGGTTTGGTCACTTGCTTTTGTAATTAACATGGCAACTAACTACTAACCTCCATTCATACATAATTAACTCAAGATTCCAGGCTTAGATTCTTGGATATCTCTTTCTCTGTCTTTGTATTTCAATTTCATTCATCCAATCATTGACCCAAAAAAGTCCCTTGTAACCAAAATATGCCATTGCAATCAAACTCACCAAAATCATCACAAACAGCAATAACTTCCTCAATATTCCCATAATTTTCTGTTAGGTAATCAAAAAGAAAACAAGGGTGAGTCAGAACCCATTTGATCCTAATAAAATTGATATTTTTTAAATGGGCCATTTCGACCCGCAACAGATATACCCGACCCGAACCGGTCAATTTGAGAGAGCCAATGTTTGGACAATTGTATATCCTTCTTGGGTAATGGAAGGATAGAAAAACAGTTATGTTAATTTTGTCCAGAATTTTCTCTTTTTTAATGATTAGTGTGTCAAATATCATCACAAAAATTGCACCTTCTAATGTTTTGTATAAAATGATTTTGAGTAAATTACGGTTTTAGCCCTTGTGGTTTAAGTGATTTAACTATTTCAACCCAAAATAGAATCTTTTATCAATACAACCCCTATGGTTTAAACAACTAATGGTTTTGGCCCTCAACCATAACTATTTTAATGGAATTACAATAGAGGGTTGGAGGCCAAAACCGTTGGTTATTTAAACTACAAGAGCTGCATTGATAAAGTATTTTGTTTTGGGTTGAAATAATTAAAACACTTAAACCATAGGGGCTAAAACCGTAATTTACTCAATTTTAGAGTATTGGATTAACAATACCCTTCAAACCACTTATCCTATTATGTTTAATAGCTAATTATTTTAGTTTGGCCCGTTAAGAGATAAAAACACTAATCAACCCGTTTGTTCGTAAATCTGTAAATGGGTTGAAATGGACATCTAGCTAGAGAAGATTAACCTGAAATGTTGAAACTTGGTGGTCATGTTGCACTTTGTCTTTCCTTCTTTTACGCTTTCTAACATAATTTTCGACATCTGGCTCCTTTTTCTGAGAAATTAGCACAAAAACAATACATTAAGGTTGAATAACTCTTTCTTCCTTCTCTTTATTTATTTTTTTAAATAAAAATCCAACCTCAGGAATTATAGACTTCCGAAGGTGCAAGTCCGGTTCATCAGCTTTGACTTTACTCTTACATTCTGAGTTGCAAGACAGAAGTCCGATACCAAATTGATTTCTAGTTATATCTTTTGGATCGCGGCCAGTACTGTGATACGCAGCTTGTACTTGTTGGCATGACCACTCTTTTTTGACAGTTTGGCACTTGCATCGCACTACAACCTTTTAAAACAGCATTTGGAACCAAAAACTTTTGATTAAACATAAGATGTAGAATATGGATTAGGTAAAAAAGTAACATGTTTGGGTTTGTGCTTTCAATTTTATTAACAGCTTTGGGTATTAAGCTTAACAGTAAACTTCTGTTAACTTTTCCATTAAATTATAGTCAAATAACCAAAATACATTATGACTTTGACTATTTAGTATTTTGGTCATTTCACCCTGATTTTGAAAAGGTTAATGGAACTATGGAAGTCATCCTTGATACACATATTCGTTACAAAGTTGAAAGCACAAACCTGAAACTTGTTACTTTAACCAAACCATACATACAGACCATCTAAGTAATTAAAACCAGTGGCGGATCTAGAATTTTTTACCTATGAGGTCACTTTTTATCGGTATTCTTATTAATAAGAACTCTACGTTAAGAATTTTGAATTGTCGGTCGCCAAGCCAGGTCATGTGGATAAAATAATAACATAATCTGACATAATTGAAATGCATTATAACTTAAAAACAAATGATAAAAACATAATGCTAATAGAAACTTAAAAACAAAAACCTCACAAAAAAGTCTTGATTTACCACTAAACAATCATTGTACAATCAACCTAGACAAAAAAAAAATCCTTTATATTGTGTTTAGGGTTGGATTTGGGATAATTAAAAGTCAACATAGCTTAGAATTTTTTTTTTAAAAAAAAGGCAGCAAAGGACTCAAACCCTAGACCTAATTTTGGAACAAGGATGCATGCAATGGACAACAACCATTCAACAGTTTCAAGTTTCAACCAACTTCATTTTTATTGCTATTAATCTTACTGAATTAAATTTATGGGATCACTAAATCATATGGGTTGAAAAAAATTTCCACATACGTTGTATCTACGATTTGAAATTCAATGGGTCGCATGACCCCAACCTATAAACAATAGGTCCGCCAATGATTAACACTAAAAATGTATAGGTACAATTGTGCAAACAAATAAATGGCATTAGTAATTTGGTATTACCTTTTTGGAGCATTTTTCTGGTGATGGGCATTGGCCAAGATGACATATTTCTGGACACAGATGTGGGCAGTTGGGAAGCTTTCTGCACAAACAATGAGGGAAAATGAAGTATAAACCACATGCACGAACTTAATGCCGAATATCTTGAAAAAAGTTGACAGAAAATAGTCAGACCTGTGGCAGGGTCCACCACATGATCTAGCAGCTATCTGCTCCGTTTCGGATAAAGTGTTGTAATATAAGCACTCAAAAACATGCACCATGGTGCCACAATGACATGCGCGTTTTATTAACACCTTGCATGGGGGACATTCATCATGATGACATGGCAGTGGACATGAATGTGGACATAAAGGTTTCCTCTCCTAAAAAAAGTTGAAAATGTTGATAAAAGTAGGGATTATTTTCAAATATACCATGTACAAATCAACATATATATATATAATTATATTAAAAGGACAGAAAATGAAAATGATAAAAAAGAGAAATCTAACCCGTTGGCAAGGTAGATTGCATTCTTCACATTGAATCTTGACATCGTGGCAGATTTTGGTGCAAAAATGATTGCCACATGGCAGAAGATTTCCACAATAGTTATCACAAGAAAATCTTGCTTTATTTGAGCAGACCATCTGCAACATAGCATTAGAAAATTTTATCTTTTTTTATTATTTCAAAACAAATGATATTAACAATTCAGATAAAAAAAATTATTTGAAATGTTGCACCTACCATCCTCTCAGCTCCAATATGTTCACCAACACATGGTCTCCAAACAAGCTCCGAGCAAGGTGGGCATGCAGAACCAGGAGTACTATCCTTGAGAAGATTTTGTTTCTTTTTCTTTGGTCTTAGTGTAAATTCAGGATTAGCAGGAGGTATAGGACCATGACACCTTCAATTCGCATAAATTGTTATAAAAGGAAACAAAAAAAATCAAAATAAGGAAAGAAAATAAAGAAGAGATTATCTGAAACCTTAGTTTGCATTTATGTCCACATGGGTATTCTTCATCACAAACCAAACGACACGGTGGGCACGCACCATAATGACACTTATGTGGCTGGACAAATGTTAAATGTACATCAGTGCATTTTTGCTAGCTAATAAGTTATCTTAATTCAAGCGGGCTGAATATAGAAAATTAAGTGGAATGAACATACATTGATACAATTATTTACCTTTGTAATTGACTTATGCCTACATAAAGGGGTTATATGACAGCGTTTGGAACATTTAGGGGGTTTTTGTTCCTTTTCAGTACCACATGGAACCTAATACATATTCAAAAAAAACATTATTACATCAAAATATATACAGAACATCAGTAGCTCAATATGCAAAAATGACAGTGCAAAATCAATGTATATTTGACAGTGCAAAATTAAAATATATACATATCGTTGCTTGATTCTTGATAGGATAGCTTGGATTTTTGTAAAGGTTATTATAACTGAAAGCTAGAATCATCTTAAATAAATTGTAAATTCCATATGGCGAAAGGTCTCACCTCAAAGTGTGTCTCACCGCAGAAACACGATATAGTCACCATTACTGGACATGGAGCACAAGCACCTCTGTAAGAATGAAACCCAGTCAACAAAATTATATGAGTTTACATAAATAGAAAATCATAATAATAAGAAATGAGGTCACGTAACAGCTCATTTTCAAATGTTTTGTTTGTGCTTCGAAATATTATAAAAAGCACAACATAGATACAGAAACTCATTAGCAAAAATTTAAATTTATTAGAAAGACAAGGTACCTGTGGCAAGGAGATGGGCATTTGTGATTCTTGCATCTTAGCTTCTTGTCACATATCTGATATGTCGGAATTATTTAAAAGAATACAAAGAAAATTATCAATCAGGACTGCTTTCAGAAAGCATACCTCTGAACAAGGAGGACAATCACCATCACAACACCGCCGCTTGCAAGCATGGCGTCCACAATCCCGCACTTGCTGGCATTTTCTTTCACATACTACATCTTGATAACAGGGAACCTATTTCAAACTCAATTATATTCTCTACAATATCATCACATTCAAACTTCAAGAAATGAAAATCACAAGCCACTAAAAATCAGTCCACTTTTTACCTGTTTCTTCAGGCTCCCACATTTGCAAGACTTTGTAACAACAATCCTACAAGTTTCAACACAAGGCCCACGATGACACCTCTCAGGACACCGATGAATCCCACATTGCAGCTTCTTATCACATGTTCCGCCACACGAAGGCACCACAACATCACAAGCCATTCCTTCAAAGACCCGTTTTCCACATGGGCAAGTTCGTTTCCCCTGCAACGGGCAACCACCACATTCACCTTCATGACACCCTTTGCCACACACATGTTTCCCACACTCGAGCAGTTTCTCACATGGAATCTCACACCTAAAATCCCTCTCAAAACATTCTTTTTCTTGCTGTAACTTACCACAATTACACTTGTAAATACCTCTAGCTCTACACGGTGGACATCTGCCATCATGGCATATTTCAACACAACAATGTGCTTTACAATCTAACAGCTTTGAACAAGTTTTGTTACATGAAAATTCCTTAAACCCGCAGCGTTTAGCATCTTCCACACCCCCGCAAAAGCATCGAGCTTTAACAAGCTTGGGGCAAGCCGGGCAGGGTCCAGGGTGGCATAACAGCAAACACCTGTGTCCACAATCGTATTTCAATGATCGATTACAGATTTCCCCGCAAGAATGAGGCAAAACCCATGGATCGTGAATTGGGTTTTCGATTTTACCACAGAAACATGTGTAAGTTTTAGGGATCAGGGATTTAGGGAACTCAATTCGACATTTGGGACAATTCCAATTGGAACAGCGATCATCAGCACCTCGAGCAGCGGCGCGTAGAGATGAGAGGTCCGACGATTGACGGGCCCACGACTGGATGCAGAGGAGGTGGAAGACGGCGAAGCAACGGGAAGTGCAGGACCAAGTGGGATCGGTGGGGCGAATGCGTTCGAGACATATGAGGCATGATAGTGCGCCGGAGCGTGATGAGGTTAAGAAAGATCGGATCTTGGTGAGGTCCGGTGATTCAAGACCGGAGATCTCGATGTAGGATCGGAAGATTGTGTTGGAGAAGTCGGTGTGGTGGAGGGGTTTAGGGGCAGTTGTGGCGGAGTCGGAGTCAGAGTCGGAGTCGGAGGAGTGGGAATCGGAGTGATGAGAGGGTGGCTGCCGGCTAGATACGATGGATGCCATTTATGGGATTGGAGAATTGGAAAATGGAGAATTTAAGTCGTATGATTTTGGCCGGTATGCCTATCGAGATCGATTTGGAACACACCGAGGTGAGCCAGTTCATCATCTATCAGATGTGTTATTCGCCACGTAGGCGTCACATAAACAACCAACACTCACCCTTTATCACTCGACGTCATCACCACATGTGTTATTATCACTTCTTCATCAAGCCCCCATCACCCTTTTATTTTACCTTTTCTTCCTCTTCACGCCGTAAGGGCTGTCACGGATTTGCCACCACAGGGTGGTCACACCCCTGTGGGTATTGGTGCTGTGAGGGGTGGAGGCGTGAATGATGGTGGTCAAGCCCCTCCACAGTCCACACGCTTCACTACACATAGTATCAGAATTTTTTGGTGAGCTGGTTATATTGCAAAAAGCAATGACGAAGCTTACATAGGGTCGGGGGGGCGACCGCCCCCCCTATTTTTTCGTCCGTATTGTTAATTTTTTGGCCGAAAGGTTAATTTTTAGTTAAAAATAGAGGTTTCGCCCCCCCCCCTCGCGTAAAAAAATTAACATGTATTCTGGCTCCGGTAATTTTTCGCCCCCCCTATCTGAGCCTTCAAGCTCCGTCACTGGCAAAAAGGATTTGGTTCGTGGGTGGGTCATCAATTTGATTTGGAATATGGGTGGTTTGTTGGTCCGACCAGCAGGCTAGTGGTAAAGGCAGGCCTTGGTGCAATCGTTGGACATGCTTTTGACACTATCAAATCCTTCTCTAACCAACGGAGGTTTAGCTAATCGTTGGCTGAAACCACTAAGCCCTCATCCGCTTGTGGTCATATATGATCCACAAAACAAGGTCTGTTTGTCGAGCTAGCGGACGTAACTAGGTTTCATGAGGGAAAGCTCCGCTAGCATTGGCAGCGGATCCACTCGGAATGCTCCCCTAGTGTGGGTAGCGGATCTAGTTTCACGAGGGTGATGGTGGTGCCTCTAGTTTAACGAGTGTGGTGGCAGTGGATTCATTGAAATCTAAAATTGTTCCTCATTTGCACAACTCATAGTGATCATAAAGGGCTCCAAAATAAAATCACAATAATTAATGTTAGTACAATGTCCTCTAATAATTAATATATGTTACCTCCAAAGTTAAACAAAATGTCCTCTAATAATAATACAATCGATAAACCTAGGGCCGGCTAATGGTATGATGGTTAAATTCTGTGACTTTTTTGATAATTTTTTGGACAAAATGTCTATTTTGGTGATTCTTGTTAAAGACACCAATAGCATGAATTTAGCTACCTTGTTAAAAAAACCTGATGGCTTTAAGCTTGATCGAATATGATACGAAAGAGGCTCAAAAAACTCGTTTCAAATCACCTCTTTTACATAGTCGCCTCAACTAGAGTTCTTTATAAACCAATCCGAGCTTAGCTCGAGTCGTTTACAAACCAAGTCGAGCACGAGCCCACCCTAAACCAACTCAGTTTCACTAGTAACTATCAATAGTTTAAGTAACAACATCAGAGTTTAATTTTTTTTGCCATCTGGTGTGTCAATTTGGGTTGCTTTGACCCCATCCAAACTTCTAAGTGTGCATTTCATGGGTCATTAGTCATTACACTTGATCAAATTACATGCATAATCCTTACAAATAACATTGAATCATGACCTTAAAATTTTGTTTCATACCTCAGTTAAATTCTTTACAACACATTACAAGATTCTTGTTAGCAGAAGCTCTCAAAGGTATTAGCCAAGTAGTTATCGCGGTTTTGTCTACTCAAAGACAAACCGCATAAGAAGCTTTACAGATTCAAATTTCTCGCCCTTTTTGTTATGGAGTGGAACCGCTCGTATCCCAGTTCTCAACTCAGACACAGGCAAACATGTTTGACCAGCAAAATCGTCCTTTTCGGATACATCATGATCGCGCACAACAATCTTCAATAAAGCTAGCTCAGGGACTCTCAATGGGAATGTAAACTCTTCATCCCATATGGGTATCCAATCATCTTTAATCACTCTAGTTTTCTTCTTGGCAACATCAGCTGGGACTCCAACCATATACAACTGTTATCATTAGAATTGATGTTAAATGTTAAGGTTAAATGTTAAGTAGATATAATGACAATGGTATGTAAAATCTAGAAGGAATAAGTTTGACCATGAAAGTCAAATGGAAAGTCGTCGTTTTAGTTAATTATTCGGTTCTATAACTAACCTTTGTGTAGAAATCTGGAGGCGAGTATTTATCAAAATGTGTATGGCTAAAATCCATATGCCATCCGTCACCCATATATACTCGCACCTGAAAATTCAAGTCGAGTTATAGTACTTGGACGTGTGGTTTGTAAGTGATCGTGCAAATTTGAATAATTAGAATCAGATAAACAGTTGCAACTAAATGGGGCACAAAAGATAGTATGTGGATCTGTTTAACTAATTAAATATAAAAGCTTTGCTGACCTTCAAAGTTTTCTTCACATCTAATGCTACTTTTTGATCAAACACCTCATTATTTGGACCCCTGCTCATCAAAAAATCAGGCTTTTTAACATAACCACACCCTCCGTTGGACCTAAACATTCCGTGCATCATCCAAAGTGATTTGCCATATCCCTGATTATAAACAAGTGTGTTAGTAGTTCGATTGTCGTACGGCTTAGGATCTGTATATACTACATGTGGCAGTTTTACCCCTACCTGACCCGTTTTGACATGTTACTCAGCCTGTTTTGTCAAAACTCACCTGCATGTTGGAAGCTACCATCTGCGCACCATGCATCCATGCTAGGAGTGGTTTGAAATTTGTGGAAGTAACTCGCGTGCCCTTGGGGAACACTCGAAGGATATTCTTCTGCGTAAACCTTAATGAAACATATGCATTATTTATAAAATGTACAGATTATATACTGATTTACCACAAGTTTACAAAAACAAAATGGTTGATTACCTGACTAAATCAGTTCCATAAAGCGATGCGGCTTTTTCGAGCGCTTGTTCGCTCAAACTAAGGCGTTTACCTTTCCCTGATCCTACTGTTAATGCCTTCTTTAATTCCTTATTTGCTTTAGCAGCATGAATTCCAATAAGTTGTATGTACTCAGGAGGTGTTTTCTGTTCATGTTTTTCATTTCCAACATCTCCAGTTTCATCATCAGATTCAATGTGAAGAAATTGAGACATGTCGCGATCTAAGTTGGGCATGTTATCCTCATGATTACCATTAATCTGCTATTAACAACAAAATAAAACAAAGGGTTGTTTTACAAAACTAATCTATTGGTTAAATGAAGTTTAAAAAGGCTAATTAGCGCACCCTTTCAAGATGTTCTTTTGGTGGTTTTGTTGAAAGAAGAACATGATGCTTTAATGCTTCTGGAGAAGGGAATTCATCATCATCTCCTGCTTTTGGGTGGTAAAGCATGTCTTCAAATATTTCTGTGACCATCTAAACCCAAAACTGTTTTAATATATATTTTTTTTAAATAGGGTTAATATTAAAAAATGGGTCACATGGGGTGTTAGAATTTTTTTTTACAAATGGTGCCACCTTCATTGGTAGTGGCAAATTAGAGGAGAGAGAAAAATATAATGTAGGGGTGTAAGGTGGCATAGAAACTTATCAAAATAAAAAATTAACTCTTTCTCTATCTTGATATCGTCACTACTAGTGCGCGGCTTTGAGGGGTGAATCGCCACTAATAGTGGCAACATGGAACAAATGTCAGATCACCATCTTTCTCTCTCCTGAAATCGCCACTGCTTGTGGAGATGCGGGGAAGAATCGATTTTTTTTATTCTGATAGTTTTATGTGCCCCTTTATGCCCCTACATTCGATTTTTATCCCTGCTCTAATTCACCGCTACCAATAAAGGTGACACCATTTGTAAAAACTAATAAATTTCAGCACCCTTGTGACGCATTTTCAATATTAACCCTATTTTTTTAAAAAAAAATCATGTTTAAAGCTCAAACAAACAAGAAGGCTAAAAGCTAACCTCTGCAACTTTAACTTGAAGATTTGGTGTAAGATGATCTTCCAAAGTGATGATAACAGGATAAGGAGAATTCACAAAAGCATGTTCTTTAATGGACTTCAAACATTTTTCAAGTGTTACAGGAGTTGTCATTGTCCTATTATTGTTCACATTTTTGATCACTAAACTAAACTTTTGAAATTTTTGTTTACTGAAGAGGAATGAACAAAAAGTAACATGACATACCACCCGTGAAGAACATCTATCCCATCTTTTGAACCGTTTGGCCACAAATCTAGCTCGATCACCCTCACGCCCTTATGAAGAGCTTTTATGATTGGTACTTCACTGCAATCACTATTGAGTTGATTTCCTGTGAGGTAGGAATTGTGACCTGTGTATATGAAATAATGTTGCAGTGGCGCGGTCATATCATGGTGTACCTGTAAAAACAAGAGGGCGTTATCGCTCTTTTTTAGTTCAAAAACCCTTATACAATCAGACCAGAGTCTTATCCATTTGTAGATGGGGCTTCAATAGCAGCTAAGTCTAGAGGGAAATTATGAGCATTACATTCATGCATAGCTTTCATACCCAGGTTAGCACAGTTAATGATATCAGCCCAAGTGTTAATTACACGGCCTTGACTATCAACTACCGATTGACTGAAATTGAAACCATTTAGGTTGAAAACCATAGTATTGATACCTAAAGCACCATATATCTACTACAGGCCAAGCAGCTAAGAAGAAATGTAAAGAACGAGAGTTGTTGAAACTAACATATTGGAAGATCAATAGGCCAAAATAACCATGAGCAACTACGATATTATAAGTTAAACATTTATGAAAATGATTATGTGATATTAACGAACGATAATCAGATAATCAACACTAATCGTCACATTCGTCATGACTACTAGAACAAAGAAAAAAACAATCTTTTTTCAGGTGATCGGTGCACATGACTTAACATCCGATTTGAAAGGACACTAATAACAAAATAAAGCGGAGCGTTATTATCATCGTTCTAAAATTAAACCAGGGTCGACTCAACTTTTTTGGGATCATAAATTAATCTTAAATTAGGGGCTTTTGTAGTAAAAGTAACTATTTTGTTTACAACTCTCATAACTCTCAACTCATTACTGTTTCCAATGTGAGCATAAACTGCAAACAAACTCCTTGCATTTGAATCCTAATTAACTACATTTATATAACAACTTCAATATATAAATGCAAATTTTTATAACAATAAAAGACAGTTATAAATTTCAAAATTGGCGTATAAAACTTTAAAGACAAAGATCAAAGAAGCGAAGCAAAATCTTATTACCACTCATGGCCAGACCCTAATTTATATATTTTAAAAAAAAAAAAATTTTAATATTTTTGCCTAAATTTTAGGACAAAATCATAAAACCCCTCAAGGCCAGACCTTAATCTCTATAACACCTTTTTGTGACTTCTACATTTTGGGGTCAAACTAGATTTTTTTTATTTTTTTTATTTTAAAAAAAAAATAGAACAAACAGTTGGATTTATTTACAAACCTCTGATGTGATGGGTCCGTTGAGGTGATCAAAGAAGAGGTAGTTGAAGAAATCATCAAGAGTAAAACAACAGACACTGAACTTTGGTCTGAGTTGGTGCAACACTTGGTCCATGATCATCTTCACTTGATCAACCATGACCCCTTCTTCTCCCTGAAACTCGATCAAGAACCGTTGAAAGTGGTCCGGTGACATATGTGGCTCACCGTTGGTGCACAAATTGAAGGCTTTGATCACGTCCGGTGGTGGCCTCCGTTCCGAAATCTTGAACCTCCGGTTGAACCCGAACACCTTGTAGTATTGATAACCCCCCTTCATTGTTCTTCTGCTTCCTTAACGATCTGTTGTTTCTTCTTGGTTTACAAATGCTTTGATACATTTTAATATTTTTTTAGATAACAGTTGACTTTTGTTGTGAATGTGAATGTGAATGTGAATGTGAAGGCTAATTTTTTTTTTTAATTATTTTTTAAAAATTGAGTTTGGTTCTTTACGTTTAGTGGACCGAGAAGATACACAAGGTGACGTGCCTGGGATCTTGGGGTTCTATTATTTGTTTTTCTTTATTGATTTAGTCAATTACTTTTATCTTGTTAATTAAGGCAGGTTTGATTCTATTTTTTGAACAAGAATTTGGATCACTAATGGGTCATATATCCACCCGATCATATCCGCATTTAATAGGAGGAAACCTATCATAAGTGAAAGAAAACCCCCTATCACAGTATAACAAACAAACAAACTTATCCAATATATTCTCACTTTTCAGTAGGGTCTGGTGGAAAGGATAGACACAAACCTTACCTCTATCACAGTTGGGATTTAGAGGCTGCTTCGAAGGAGTCACCAGCTCAAAGATATCGTTTGAAGTTGATCATCCCAACATTTTAACATTATTTTTCATAAAATAAGTAAAATAACATTAAAATTAGTGCAATTTTACTTTGGCCCTTTGAGGGTCATACATATATACATTATATGTGTGCACCGCAAATGGGGCGTGAAACCCCCTATCACAATATTGAAGCCATATGGTACCTCTGCTCAACTACATGAGCTGAGGAGCATTGATGGTTTGAGCCTCATAACAAAAAATGTTCTAGAATGAGCTACAAGGTATTTGACGTTAGTTGTTAAAAATTTGACGTTAGTTGTTAAAAAAAATAAAAACGAATAAACTTTGAGCAACGATTAGGTTGTCATGTGATCTAGAGGATGTCACATGTTCACAACATGAAAACTATGGTTTCTAAAAATGTAAAATGCATGAGGTTCAAGTTGATATGATAATCTCAAATAAACGCTTTATATATCAGGTTTGTCATTTATATATTTTCAATGAATTCTAGTGCAAAGTTTTCTTTTCATAAAATAGATAATGACCGGAACAAAAGTTTATCTATTTTATTTTTTATTTATTTTTTTGTGCAGATATTTATTTTTGGGGTAACTTTGTAAAATTGACTGTAATCAAATTTCTTAAGTTTTCCAATTAACTCATCAAAAGTTTTTTGTTTCTTTAAAATCACTCAACTTTTACTAAGTGTTTCAATCATATGTAATTTTTTTTATAAATATTTAAATTCTCTAAAATTAATCCAGGTAAATGAAAACTTAAAATTGAAAGCTTCTTTTGATTAGAATTAAACTAACTTCAAATCTACCAGATGTGAGGAAATATAATCATTACTAGTTTCAAACCCTAATTAATAACATAATTAACTTATGGATTTCACTTGAACATTAGAAGAATTAAATAAACATAATTTCAATGTTTTTTTTTCATTAGATATATCAAAATTCCAGCAAAGTGACGACCAACTATGAGAAGAACAGGAAAACAATAATTGAATCCAATCTAACCCTCCACAAGATTAAATGTTAAAAAAGAGGTGCATCAAAATCTGATTTTAAACTGACTTTGAAGTTGGTAGAAACTGGTTTGGACCTAAACCGAACCATAGAGTTAAAATCGATTTGTAACTATCTCCGATCAAACCATTTTTAGAACCTAGTTTCAAACTGTGTCAATCAATTTACTCTCAAAAACCGGTTTAAAACAAAAACGATTCGAGCCAAAACTTGATGTTGACCAGATTTAACCGAACATTAATCAAGAACTTTAAAAGTTTACCAGTATCCATATTCCATAGTCCATACCATATTTTTGATTTTTCTAGCTTCAACTCATGGCCCAAGCCCATATAATTTCATTCGGCCCGCACCATTTTAATTAACAATAACACATTAAATCATTTGACAATTTAATCATATCTCTTGATGCATATCCTTTGATGATTTGATTGATGTTTGATTATTTTTTTATATATAAAACTATATTATTACTCCGTGTATTACACGGGTTTAATGTAAAATATTAAATAGTTAGTAATAAAAATTTAAAAAATTATAAAACAATATTTTAAGATAAAATAATTAATCTACATATTAATGAATACTTCAAGTAATAAAACAACAATAAAAAAACTTTAATAACTATACAAATTATATGTGATATTTTTGATTTGTAACAATTATTATCTTTAAACTAATTGATGATAAAGTTTCAGTTTGCATTTTATCAAATACTAACTTTTATAAATCAAGAAGGTAAAAAATATAATTTATGTAATTAATTAGTTTTAATGACTCAACTTAAATATAAAGTTAAATATAAGGACCAAAAGTGTAACTTTCTCTATCATTTTTGTACTTTGAATTTTAAAATAAATTTAAAAAACATCATTGGTTTATAAAAATCTTATTGTTTAAAACATTGGTTATAGTTTATTTTATTTTTATAAAAAATTCATTTTTAAAGAATTTTTTTTATTTAACTTTGATTTTCTAGAAAATAAAATATTTCTTATTTAAAAAAAATAAAACATAAATAATATTATTAGTTATTAATATTATAATTATTTAATAAGAAAGAAAATATAATTATTTAATATGAGAGAATTAAATGAATTTGATAAAAAGTTGACATGTAGCAAAAGTGGTATAAGAACATGACAAGTGGCAAAGTATATCTTTGTTTATTAGTTTAGATAAGATAAGATGTTTAAACCACCGCTTGAAAAAAGTCATACAGTTTAAGTCCATGTTCAATGCCGATCTAAACATCCATTTAGCAAAAGCATGACTATTTAAAGCCGTGTTGAAAAAGCATCCTTTTTAAACCCTTTTAAAGTCGCTATTAACTCCTCGTAAAAGAAAGGAGAAAAATAATCTACTATTTAAATATTCGTTGTTTAGCATGTGAGAGACAAGTTTAAGACAATAGTTGAAAAGGGTTAAGTTTAACTAAATAAGCCTCTTAACCTAAAAAACATAAGAAGGATCTTGAGCCATTAGATCATTAATCAATATCCTTAATCAATGGCTATGATTAAATAAGGTTATTGGAGGGTATTTTAGTCATGCATACTTTTGTTGACTTCTTATCAAATTCTCCCATATTCTTTAAACTTTCATAACTTTTACATGCGGAATTATTTTTTGAAAAAAAAATACCATAAAAACAAGCATTTATTTTATCTTAAAATTAATATAATTTTTGCTATAGAAAATTTTTGTTTTTTTAGTTCATTGTGTCTTTTGTACATGTCATTGTGTATTTTGTGCATGTCATTGTGTCTTTTGTGTAGATAATTGTGTCTTTTATGTTTCAACTCAATGTTGTGTTTTCATGAACAATTTAAGACATAATGATGTTCTATAATACATAATGTCAAGCAAAGATGACACAATGACAAGTATAAATAACACAATAATCTTGAAAAAAGACACAATTACCTGTAAAAAAGACACAATGACGAGTCATTGTGTCTTTTGAATAGACATTGTGTCTTTTGTATTTCTCCTCAATATTGTCTTTTGTATATATATTGTGTGTTTTGTACAGGTCATTGTGTCTTTTGTTTAGACATTGTGTCTTTGTACAGAATTGTGTCTTTTGTGTTTATACTCAATATTGTGTTTTCCTAAACAATTTTAGACACAATGATGTTTCATAATACATAATATTAAGCAAGGATGACACAACGACGAGTATAAATAACACATTGATATTTAAAAAGACACAATTACTTAGTAAAAAAGACACAATTATCTTTAACAAAAACACAAAAAGATAATTATACACAAACATTTAAAAAGACACAATGAGCTGAAAAAATTTTTTTTTTTGTAGAAATATTATACTCATTTTAAAGATAAAAAAATGCTTGTTTTTACCCTCTAACAACTTTTCCCTTTAAAATTTTAAATTTTTCCTTTTAAATTTGATCTTATAATCTAATTATCAATAATCCTTCTTAGGCTTTTTAGAATAAAGAGACTACTTAGTTGATCCTAATCCTAGTTGAAAATATACATTATTATTATGTTATTATGTTAGTATCTTATGTATTACACGAGTTAGAATAAAAAAATTAATAAATAGTCTTTAATAAAACTTTAGACAAATAAGATGATTTTTCATAATTTAATATTTTAAGTAAAATTATAATTCTATTATTTCCTTAAATACTAATTTTTTCAAAATTTGTTTCTTTGTATATTTCGTTTTAAAAGTTGTTTTTGATAGTTTTATATTTTATAATAATTTGGTTTTTTTTTTTAAAAAAAAAGTGTTTTTAATATTATTATATTTTTAATGTATTATTTTCTAATTTAAAAATATATAAAAAATGTGTCTAATATTTAATATGAGTATTTGACTAGAAAAAGAAACGAGAAATCAAATTATAATTAAGGTGATCTATGAACATGTGTTCTTACAAAACTTGATTTATTAGAACATGTAGATTTATATTTTATTATATTATAATATAGTGTTTTAAAATTAAAAAAAAATTCAAAGAAAAATTGTCGAATTTGAATTATGTCTAAAAGAAGTAACTACATAATAATGGTAGTAAATACATGTTTAAAAAGCAGGAAATATGCTTCGCATTTGAATATACCATGAACATCATTATTGATGCAAGACTTGGAAAAATGTTGCACATTCTATTTTATCAAGAGTAAAATGTTATTTTAGTTCTCATGATTTGATAACTTTTCATATTAGTCCAGTAGTTTAAATTTTGTCATTTTGGTCATTATGATTTCCGTTTTATTGTCATTTTCGTCTCTGTATTTTGGTTAATTTTATCATTTTAATTCAAAAGTTTAAAATTTAACTGGACTAAAATAACAATAAAATGAAACTATAATGATCAAAATGACAATAAAATGAAACAATAATGATCAAAATGACAAAATTTAAACTATTAGACCAAAATAACAAAACTTGTCAAACTACTAGGAATAAAATGAAATTTTACTTTTTTATCTACTTAAATTGGAATGTAGAAACCAACTTTTATTACTATTTCTTTTAATTTTTTCGTTCTCTAAAAATTATTACAACCTCTCTTAAAATTATTCATATATTTTTTTTTAAATTTTTACTTTTTCTTTATTTTTTAACGTTTATCTATTATACTTTTTTCAAAACCTTTATTTCTTAATTTTATTTTTATCTTTAAACTCAATTTTAAAAAAAACTTTTATATTTCACTTGTTCTAACTTTAAACTTTGTAAAACATTACTTTTATGTTTCGTGACTTATATAAGATTTTCTTAAATGAGTGGTTTGAAGACTTTGTGTCTTCACTTTTCTAAGTGTAAGTTAAAGCTTCTTATGCAACTAAATCACTAACATATAAAAGCCGATCATGGTGAATTAAAGAGCAAACAATTATCTTTACAATATGAAGTTTAGTTTCAAAATGAAGCCAAGACAATCAAAGATATGCTTGTTACTATATTGTTTTCTTGTTGCTTTCCTCTTCTATATATACGGTCTAGTTATAACATGTATAACACCTTCCATTGTCTTCGCATCGTCTCTCGGAAACGAGACGGACCATCAAGCTTTGTTGTCATTCAAGAAGATGATCACCCAAGATCCATCTGGAGCTCTTAGCTCATGGAACCATTCCCTTCATTTCTGTGATTGGAATGGTATTTTGTGTGGAAAACGCCACAAAAGAGTGACTCAGTTAGAATTGATATCACAAGGCCTGGTAGGCACTTTGTCTCCTCAACTAGGGAACCTAAGCTTCCTTCGTGTCTTATGGTTGGGGAACAACACCTTTCAAGGATCCATCCCTCATGAACTAGGCCGTCTTTCGAGGATGCGCGTACTTGTTCTTTACGAGAACAAACTCAACGGAGTCATTCCAACAAACTTGTCTAGTTGTTCCAATCTTGAAAATCTTTCCATTGGTTTTAATAAGCTAGTTGGAAGTATACCTAAAGAGATCAGTTTTCTCTCCAAACTTACTAGTTTCGCAATTCATTATAACAGGTTAACAGGTGGAATCCCATCATTCTTAGGGAATATTACATCAATGGAAGAGTTCTCTGCTGCCTATAATCCGATCGGTGGTCGTCTTCCAGACACATTAGGCCATTTGAAAAACTTGATACATTTTGGGTGTGGTGGGTGTAACTTATATGGAACCATTCCTCATTCCATTTATAATCTCTCACTCCTTAGTGGTTTTTCTTTAGGGGGTAATCAACTGATCGGTAGTCTTCCTTCAACCATAGGAGAAACACTCCCACTTCTTTATGAGCTTCAATTAAGTCATAACAATCTGACTGGTCCTATTCCACCATCTATATCCAATTGTTCAATGTTAACAGATCTTGAACTTCAGGGCAACAGTTTTAGAGGTAAGTTGACAATTGACTTTGCAAACCTAAGAGAGATTTCATTTGTAAGCTTTAGCAACAACAATCTCAATGGACACGGGGAAGCTGATGAACTGAAGTTTATCGATTCGTTGAACAACTGTAGCAAATTACAATTGCTAGAACTTGCTAACTGTAATTTACAAGGAACACTCCCAAGATCAATCGGTAATCTTTCTTCTCAACTAGCATATTTAAGTTTTGATGAAAATAAATTGCATGGAAACCTCCCATCAAGTATAGGAAATTTAGTTGGTTTGAGCACTTTGGTTTTATCATATAACCAATTCACAGGAAACATCCCCTTTACCATTGGTATGCTTCAAAATCTACAAGATGTTGGTTTGAATAATAACCAACTTTCAGGCCCAATTCCAGAAACCATCGGCAACTTATCAATGGTGATGAAGCTTGTTTTATATTCCAACAATCTGGAAGGGCGTATTCCGTCTAGCCTCGGAAATTGTCGTAGTTTAACCATCTTGTCCCTTGGTGACAATAAACTTAGTGGCAATTTACCTAAACAAATTCTTGAACTTCCATCCCTATCCATTGTATTAGAACTTTCTCAAAACAACTTGTCTGGTTCGCTTCCGGAAGAGGTTGGAGACCTCAATATGTTAACTTATCTAATCTTACATGACAATAGTTTTTCGGGTAACATTCCTAACACCCTTGGTGGTTGCACTAGCCTTGTATTCTTATCTCTCAGAAGTAACTTATTTCAAGGGATGATACCACAATCATTAAGGTCTTTGAGAGGTTTGGCCACACTTGATCTTTCTCATAATAATTTATCCGGCCAAATTCCTCAATTCTTAGAACAACTTAAGTTAGAGTCTCTCAACCTATCCTATAATGATTTTGAGGGAGAAGTACCGATGCTAGGAGTGTTTGCCAATGCAAGTGCATTCTCGGTTTCAGGAAACAGTAGGCTTTGTGGTGGATTGGTTGAACTTGGGTTACCCAAATGCCAGAAGACAAAGAAACATAAGAAGAAGAAGAAGTTTCCTTTGTCCATAACAATAGGCATTTTGATTGCATCCATGGTACTTTTCACCACATTATGTTTTATTTGGCATAAGAAGAAAAGCAAGGGCCAACATTCTCAATCTTCAAGGAACTCAGGGTTCTTACAAGTCTCCTACAATCAACTACTCAAATCTACTGATGGCTTCTCCGAAGCCAATTTGATCAGCCAAGGTGGTTTCAGCTCTGTCTATAAAGGAATGCTTGATGATGATGATAAATTTGTTGCAATCAAAGTTTTACGTCTGGAGAATCGTGGTGCTCAAAGAAGCTTTATGAGGGAGTGTGAAGCATGGCGTCATATTCGACATCGAAATCTATTAAAGATTATAACTTCATGTTCAAGCATTGACTTCGCAGGAAATGATTTTAAAGCAATTGTATACGAGTTCATGTCCAAAGGAAGTCTAAACGATTGGTTGCATTCAAGTGCACATATGCCCAAGTTGAATCTTCTTCAAAGAATTAACATTCTTAGTGATGTTGCCAATGCTCTTGATTATCTTCACAATCAGTGTCAAGCAACCATTGTTCATGGAGACTTGAAGCCTAGCAACATTCTACTCGATGATGATTTGGTAGCCCATGTTGGAGACTTTGGTTTAGCTCGTTTCCTTGGAACACATTCAAACCAATACAGCTCAACTGGGGCTATAGGAACAATTGGTTACGCACCTCCAGGTCTAGTCACTACCAAAAGCTAGCCTAATGTAACATTTTTGTTACAAAATGTTACAAATAGGTTGCATTAGCTGAAGTTTCATTAGCTAATCCAACTTATTTATTACATAATACAACTTATTTTAAAGAGATGTATTAAAAAATGTTGTATTTGAAAAAAAAAAAGTAGCTAAGAAAAAAGTTGCATTAAGTCTAATGTAAGTTTAGCTAATTTAATGCAGTCTTTTTTTAACATAAAGGTTGTTTTAGGATGATTTTGTTCCGATTGCTCATGTATAGTTGGTTATATTATTACAAGCTTCTAACATTGTCATACGTGCTTATAACTAAGTTGCAGAGTATGGTACCGGTAGTGAGATGACAAGTAGTGGGGATGTATATAGCTTTGGAATATTATTATTGGAGGTGATAACTGGAAAAAATCCCACATGTGGCATTTTCAATGAAGGCCTTAGCATTCATAAATTTGTTAACACGGCCTTGCCAGACCATGTAATGGATATTATTGATGGTGACCTTCTAAACTGTCATCAAGATGATGCAACTGTTACAAAAAACACAGGAGCGAAGACAAAAAAATTGGAGGAATGTTTGGCATCAATTCTGAAGATCGGAGTATCATGCTCTGTGGATTCCTCCCCACAACGCATGAATATCGAAACAGTTGTCAATGAGCTGCAACATGTTCGTGATGCGATTCAAAATATGTGAGGTATCATCTTCTCTTCTAATACTTATACATTGATATCATTAATTTACTTCACAGAGTATGCAATAATTTCGATGAAAATTTTATGATATTTGACGATAAGTCGTCGTTACAAGTCATCTGTCCTGATGATAACTAGTTGGTACAAGTTTCATTGGTATAGTTTAGTACCAATGTTACAAAACACTAATATAAAGGATGTTTTGACGTAATTATTAAAGTTTGAGGATGACATTTGATATACACATAAAGGATCTTTTATGTAATATAATCTAGATTACATTATCGATGGTTTAACATTATTCAACTAAAAATTCCTGCTTATATGATGTCTTGAGTCTTGCTAGTTCACTGATAATATTATGAAAATGTATCGACAAATAGTAAAGTTGGTCAATGGTCATTTTAAGAATTTATGAGTTTTAGGTTATAATGTAAACTTTGACCGGTAAAATGATATTTTTGTAATTTACATGTGTTTATTATTTGACCATCACAGGTTAATAGAAGGTGATGTGATTTGCTCCTTCCATAATGTTTCGACCTAACCCAAGCTTTCATGATGGAGTTGAAAGGTCCAACAAAGAGTGGTGTGTTGGGTTAATCTTGATGGATATATAGTAGATAAATGGGTATGGTTTATGGAACATTAATACGTGGGTTGTTTTTGATTGGTCAAGTTGAGGTGAACGATGCATGGGACTAAGGGAATCTAGCTGCACGTGCAGTTTAAATAAAGTTGTTGAGTCAATTGAGTTTTTTTTATGCTAGTCGATCTTTAGAAAGTAGTTGGTATTTTCTTTTATTTTGGTGTATGTTGGATAACAATGTAAGCTATTTATATTTGTTTTTCATTGAATAAAAGTTGAAGTGTGTGTTTTACTTACAGATAGTTTCATTCACTTTTCTTCTACATATTCATATATTCATAAAGTGAGTTTGAGAGTGTTTTGTGATATTGGGCTGAACCAACACGGTGGATGTCACAATTTAGTAAATTTTACTTTTGTTTATATTGTGATTAAATTTCTTGGTGGTATAAAATTTGGATTGCAATAAAGTGAGTAATTATATTTGTGTTGTTGGAGTCAAAACTCAAAAGGTCCTGATGGTGGGATAAGGTTTATCGATCACAAAGTCCTTGGCTCGAATCTCACAAGAAGTTTTCTCAAAGTATTAAGTTTCTTTATAAACTGATAACTTGGTGGTGAATATTATTGAGAGGTACCGTTGGTGACATGATAATATATACTCTAGTGATCCGCCAGTAATCCAAATTAGTCGTTAAAAAAATCAGCTTGTACAACATCTATTTAATCTTGTAAATATTTGTAAGTGCATTGCAATACTATCTTCTGATTGAATATATTGAACCCATTTCATGAAATCATCATTTAGGAATCTGCACCATTTTAGTTAACACATTTCAACTAGCAGAAGAAGCAACACGCTGCGAGGGAACGTTTTGCACATCAAAGTGTATGTAAAAAAATAAATAAATAAAATAAAAAAATTCGTAACAGTGTATTTGAAAAACATGGATAAAAAACATTCACAAATTACAAAAAAAAAAATAAAAATTGTTGTTACAAAAATGAACATTTAAAAGCACGAAAATAAACTTTCAAAAATCTTATTATCACAATATAAAACCATGCAAAACTATAACCTGCTCAAATTTAGCATTTCAAAAGTTTTACGTGTTATAGCGGTGGCATTAACATGGTTAATTACGTATAGAGAAACATATCAAGCTACAAGGACTCGATTCGAAATATCAAAACATAATTGTTGTAAAAATGAGCGTTCACAAACATGAAAGCGTATTAAAAAAAATTACGCTAGTTTGAATAAAATTTACGATGAAACATATATAAACCAACTCAATTTTTATTAAAATGTACACTGAAGCGTAGAAATATACACGTATGTCACACTGATATATGTGAAATTTTAGAACATTTTATATTAAAAGTTATTAACACAATAAATCTAAAAAACTATTATATTATTAATATTTTTAAATAAAAAAAGATACATTGTATATTAAAGATTTTACATATATCAAAGAGCAACCGACCAGTCAGTTATGCTATAAATCGAAAAATACAATTATCTTTTTTTTTTAAACGGCCAACTAATCAAATGTCGGGTACTCCATACGCGGCCCCCAATAGCTAAAGGATGCCCAAGCTGGCCACTAGTCCAGACTGACGGAGCCCCTAGCCCACCAACCATCAATTTCCAAGGAAAACCCGACCTAAACACCCACCCAAATATAAATAGCTTACATTGTTATCCAACATACACCAAAATAAAAGAAAATACCAACTACTTTCTAAAGACTGATCACCATAAAAAAACTCAATTGACTTAACAACTTTATTTATACTCCACGTGCAGAGATATGTGTTGTCAGTCAATTTTAATTGTGGTACCAAATAACTCTAAGACCTATCGGTGTGCCGGGTGAAGGGGCGTGGGAGTGGGCGTGGAGGGGCGTGGCACACCGCCCCCCCTATGGCGTGATCGGGGCGTGAAGGCAAGCCGTGGCTCCACCAACGGGCGTGAAGGCATGCAACGGCAATTTTTTGAACCGTTGGAAAATTGGGAAAGGTAAAGAAAAAAAAAAAAATTTTTTTTACCTATTTAAACCAACCATTCAACTATTAAACCCAAAAAAATATTTCTCATTTCTAACATTCAATACAAAAAAATACCCACTCTTCCCATTTTAAACTTTCTTAACCAACCCAATAATTTTCATGGATCCCAACCAAAACCCAAATTACTATAACCCAAACACTCCACCAAACCGAAACCCTAACACGCCACCTCCGAATTGGGTCTTTACCCCTTCTCCAATGAATCCTTTTTTCGATTCAAACTGTTATCGACCCAATTTTGATTCAAGCCCACAAGGGTTTTATACATTCGCCGATTATGGTTCGAGTCCACAACCGCACGGGTTTACACAATTATCTCAGGATGAAGTTGTACCCGAGACCCAACCCGTTACAAATGCCGGTCCAAGCACGCAACCAAAAGAAAAGCGTAGACACAGAAGGAAACAAGCTGCGGATACCGAACCTGCTGTGGGAGGTTCATCCCGCATAGAAAAATGGACTACGGAGGAAGAGTTTCAACTTACAAAAGCTTGGATCGATGTGTCGGAAGATCCAATTGTTGGTCGTAACCAAAAAGGACCGGACTTTTGGAGTAAAATCCGAAATCAATTTTTTCAAGCCATGGGTCGTGGGGAATATCGTACTAACGATATGCTCTCTAGCAAATGGCGTGACATGAACCTAAAGGTTAGAAAGTTCAACGGGATTTATTCCCAGAAATGGCAAACTCGTCGGAGCGGCCAAAGCGACGCGATGATCGAGCGGGAAGCGGAAGAGCAGTACCGGGAAGAGTTTAACGCTCAGTTCTCGCTTCAACGGAGTTGGGAGCTTATGAGAAAATGTCCGAACTGGATTCGACTCGAGACGGTACAATCGTCGGCCTCAAAACGATCAAAAGCATCGTCAACGGATAGCCCCGGCACGTCGGATGCTCGAGTGAATATAAATCTAAACGATCTCGACGAAGAAGAAGAAGAGGACGACAACGAGATAGAGGATTTGACTCGTCCGATCGGGAGAGATCGCGCAAAAGCCGACCGAGCAAGGGCGAGACGAGGCTCTTCATCTCAAACGACCCCGGATTATAACCAAGGAATAGAACACTTATCTCAACGAATCGGTGACTTTAACGAATTAAAACGGGAACGTCAACGGTTGGTAGAGTTACAACTTCTATTCACCAACACCGACCACTTAACCGGGCTCGACCGCGAAATTGCCGAGCGGGAGAAGGATAAAATTCGTAATAAATATAGAGATAATTAATTTGTATTTTTTTATTAGTTTGTAATTTTTTTTTTAATTTTTTTTATTAGTTCGTATTTTTTTTTTAATTTATTTTATTAGTTTGTAATTTTTTGATTAATTTGTAATTTGTTTTTATTAATTATATCTAAAATTAAATTAAAAAGGAATGATGACGTGGAGTGAGTGGGGTAATGGGGCATTTCCACCAAAATGGTGGGGTGAGTGGTTGTGGTGAGTGCTTATGTGGCGCCTACGTGGCGCACACGTGGAGTGATTGGGGCGCCTTGGCACACCCAATAGTCTAACAAAATCCATTCAAATCATATATTCGGTTTTTTTCATGAATTTTATTATATATACACAAGACTATCTTTTTTTTATGTGTATGTTTTAATTCACATACGTTTATGATTGAAAACAAGTGTAATTTATGTTACAATGTAAATATTTATTTAATATGATTATTACTTACACTACTGTAAAATCTTAAACGAAAATGGATTTGCGCCAACAAATAAAAGAAAGTACTTTTGTACATATTTAATTACTATACTATCGTAAAACGAATATATTATTGTTATATAAAAAAAAATACGTTTTCATTCACCTAGCTTGTATATTTGTAATGCGTTATTGTGTCTTTTTTGTCTGTTGTCGTGTATTTTTGTCTGTTATTGTGTATTTTTGTCTGTCATTATTTATTTTTGTTCGTTATTGTGTCTTACTATTTTTCTAAAAAGATAAATTTTAAAAATAATAATGGTGAAACAACACAATCACGTACTTTTTATATGTATATCATAATGATAGAACAACAACAAATTCATCTATCATATAAAAAATAATGATAAGATAAAAATAAATAGCCAAAAACATAAAACACAATGATAAATATATGACACAATAACCTGAAATATATGTTACTAAAACTAGAAGTTTTGAAAAATAAAAACACAATAATAAGTATATTACACAATGACATGAATGTATAACACAATATTAATGATAAGTATATTACACAATGACATGAATGTAAAACACAACGATGAGTATATTAGACAATGGCATGGACTTAAAACAAAATAATGAATATATTATGCAATGACGTGAACGTATAACACAATGATGAATATATTACACAATGTGCTGAACATAAAACAAAATGATGAATTTATTACACAATGACCTAAACGTACATAAAACACAATGATAAATATATTATACAATAACCTAAATATGAAACACGATGCCCAAAATGTATTTTTCAAAAAACTAGGATAATTTATGTTTTTTAAAATTATGAGTTTTAAAAATTCAATGATAAAATAACACAACTATATACTTTTAATACATAAACCATAAAAATTCAAATAACAACAATTTATTTCATGCATAAAAACAATAACAACATAACACACTATGATATAAAAAATAACATACAAATAGGGGTCTGGGGATTTTCCTAGTGGGGTTTCCTCTTGGGGTGGTTGTGGTGGCTCATGGAAGATCCAAGTAACTAGACCTTGGTGTGGGTTCACACGATTGAGACATTCGCCGTTAAAAAAATGAGCATCATTAATATATTGACGCAAGACTTGGAAAAATGTTGCACATTATGAATAAATTATTAGCATGTTCGACGTTGACCAAATGAAGAAGCTTTCAACGATAAGTTTTGAGTGGGATTATATATAATTAATTGTTTACGAATATATAGTAAATTAGTAAGATCAATCAAAATTATTTTTAAAAAAAATTATGAAAATAAATTAGGAAAAAGAAGTCCGCCTTAAATTGCTAGTCACCATGGTGGAATTAATAAAACAAATTAAATTAATACATGGCCACCCAATCATCAAAAGTATGCTTGGTTGCATACAACTAAAATTGAAATCGATATAATCAGTTTTTTGTTATTACGAGCCGATCGGTTTTTGTTTTTTCTGTTTTTTTTTTCTTTTTTACTTTTTGTCTCTCTCTTTCACCCAGTACTGAATATACTAGCATGTTTGACGATTGATATTTCATAAATTAATTAATCAGATACCATGAATTCAATCTCATGCAATAGTGTAATTATGATTTAATTTAGGTGGAAGTAAGTTTAGAAGTTCAAAAAAAATTTATCTGACACCAACTAATTACAATAAAAGTAAATCATCATCATGTCCCTACATTTAAAAAAACAAAATTCAAAAGTAATAATGCAATTGTTTTTATCTTCATCGTCATTTAAGATCATTTAAGAAAACAAAGTTCAAAAGTAAATATGCAATTGTTCTTATCTTCATCATCTTTTAAGATGAAAGACTTCATATAATACAAATAAACTTCTTCATCTGTTCATCACTAATGATAGACTCTTTGCATGTTTTTCTTCTCGTTAAATAAGTCTAAAAATAGTGACATATATGCTATTTTTTAAACAAGACTAAAAATATGTTCGGTTTTTTTGGTTTTTTAGAATATGATAAACCGAAACCAAACCGAAAAATCAGTTAGTTTTATTTTTTTCCGTTCGGTTTTTCCGGTTATTCGTTCAGTTCAGTTTTTTAGGTTTGGTTTTTTCTGTTAATTCGGTTATAGTTCGATTTTTTCTGATTTTTGCTCACCTCTGGCAATGATCAATTATTTTGTAACAACTCCTATTATAACTCAGAAAGACCAAACAAATAAAACATAGTCAAGTAAAGTAGTTGCTGTACAACTGCAATATATACTTAAAAATGTCCTGGCTAGCTAGCTAGCTTCTCAATATACGTACCTTAGAGAAACAAATTTTTTTAAGAAAACAATGTAAGATCAAATTATTTATATTTACTATACGGTCCTCATGATTATTTATCTAATTGATCAATTAAATTCCCATATAAGATAGGTAATTATATGATGGACAAATAACTTTCAGTTAGTTACTAACGCCTTTGCGCGATGTATATGTGTCTTCTCATGTTTTTCTTGTTCAAGATCATATGAATTGCTGCATCAGCATTTGAATTGAACCATTTTGGTCTTCCTGTTGACAACATGATGCATCCAATCACTAGACCAAGCAGGGTTCCAGACCCATATCCTAACACCACCGCTTTCCAAGTAAACCCATTGTCTTCATCTCCATCATCTTCAAGTTGTGATTTCTGTGGATCCTCCCCACACTTTTTGGGCAAAGGAAGCCCACAGAGTTTCGGGTTCCCTCCGAATGAGTTCGCTTCGAATGTGTTGAATTGTTGTCCTTGTGGAATACGCCCAACAAGATTGTTTTGTGAGAGGTTTAAGAATGAAAGAAATGTCAAGCCTGTTAGGCCTTGAGGGATCTCACTTGTGAGTTGATTACAAGAAAGGTCTAACGATTCAATCCCGAAAAGATTCACAATAGTGAGTGGGATTTGACCCGTTAGGCTGTTGTGGGATAAATCAAGAACTATCAATGAGTTAAGACTTCCAATTGTATCTGGAATCTCCCCTTGGAAATCATTGTATGATAGATCAACAATTGTATATTCAACAACAATTTGCGCAAAATCTCGCATCCCACCTTTTGATGCTAAAACAATGGAGTAATAGACCCGACCCATCTTCAAATATTCAAGCTTGTTGCTCTTCTTTACCACATTCTTCATAGCATTGAAGTTTTGAAAATAGTTTTGAGGGAGAGGGCCAACAAACATGTTATGAGATAAGTCAAGAACTCGCAACCCCGGAAATGGGAATTCAACCATGGATGTAGTTACAATAGAACCATGGAAATTGTTTGATTTGAGCACAAGAGCTTGCAAATTTGGAAGATCTCCTAACCATGTAGGGAATGTGCCATTTAAGTGGTTGTTTCCCACATCAAGTATTCTTAATTGTTGACATTTAGACAAAGATGTAGGAACCTCTCCTTCTAGCTGATTTCCATTCAATATGAACCCCTCTAGCTCTACACAATCGTCGTATACATGCGGAATGGTTCCTTGAAATCGATTGTTTCCCAAATCGAGCATGAAAAGAGAAGAGATGATGCTTCCAAAACACTCTGGAATCACTCCACTAAAGTTATTTTTGGACATATCACAGTACCTTAGTTGGGTCATGTTACAAATTGATGGAGGAAATGGTCCTTGAATCTGGTTAGATTGAATATGTAGATTATGTAGTGTAGGCCAATGAACCTGTGGCAAACCAGTTATGAAGTTATTTGAGATATCCCATGTGAGTAACATGTTTCCTCCAATCTCTCCAGCCCAATCAGGAATGCTGCCATGTATGTCATTGTTAGATAGATTTAAGAATATAAGATTTTTCATGGCTCGTAACGATTCCGGAAACACCTTTATATTGCAAGAGGGCAAGATTAAGGTATTGAAGTCAGGGTTGACATATCTAGTAGCATCATTCGTCATGACAGATAAGCCACTGTAAGAGAGATCTAGAGCAACAAGGTTTGTGAGACTTGATAACAGTGTATCCAGCTCCCAATCACCTGAAAAGTTATTGTATGAAAGGTCTAGGTAAGTAAGGTTGGTGAGTTGTCGAAAAGTTTGCAAAACGGGGCGTTGATCAAGCACATCAATCCGGCCTTCTAACTGATTTCGAGCAAGCTTCAATTCTTGTAATGATTGAAGAGAAAACAACTCCAATGGTATGGCTCCAGTGAACATGTTACCAACTAAATATATAGATTCTAAAGAGGGAAGAGTAAACAACCAAGATGGCAATGACCCGCTAAGCATGTTGTTTGATAGATCTAGAGAAATAAGGTTTGTGAGTTTAAATGGGGTTTTGGGAAGTGACCCCATCAAGTTACAATCTGAGAAGATCAAGTGGCTCAACGACTCGAGATGGCCAATCGAGTCCGGTATCTCTCCTGATAAGTTTGTGTTTGACATGTCTAACCATTTGAGACGTATGCTAGTGCTCATGTTAACTTTAGGCAGTGGACCAGTGAGGTTATTATTCCCTGATAAGAAAAGTTCTTCCAAATATTGAAGACTGAAGATGTTATCAGGCAATCTCCCTTGCAACCTAGTATTGCTGAGATCTAGTGATTTCAAAGAAAATGTATCAAGGTGTGTTGGTAGAACCGAGCCTATATTAACATCAGCAAGGGAAACTTCACTCAAAAGAGTAGAATTTTGAAGAAAACCGACGAAAATATCAGGTTTTATTTGTAAATTATCATTCATAGAGAGATCAAGAGTAACAAGATTGGGAAGAAGTGAGATTTCCCAAGGGACCTGGCCTGTAAAACCATTAATCGACAAGTCGACTTTCTCCAAAGATCGACGATCAAAAATGTTACGAGGTAACATCCCATGCACCGCAGTGTTGCGAAGATCTAATACTTTCAAAGAGGAAGAGAGATTGAGATACTCAGGCAATTCTGAAGAAATCACAACAAATTGAAGTATAAGTTCTTCCAAAACAGTAAAATTCTGAAACATATTGTTGAAAACATGAGGTCCAATCTCAAAATCAAATGCACTCCAAGAGAGATCAAGAGACACCAGTTTATGAAGAAGTGTGATATCCTTTGGAACTTGACCCATAAACCCACATCCAGAGATGTTAAGATGTGTAAGACTACCAGACAACTTACCAATTTCATTTGGAAGCTGGGAATCAGAGAAATCATTGAAAGCAAGATTGAGTTTCTCAAGATGAGGAAGATCAAACAGTGAGCTGTTAGGAAGAATGGTGCCTTGCAGCATACCTAAGCTGAGGTCGAGACCGATAACATCACCTGTCGATGCGCGACAAGTGACTCCGGTCCACTTACAACAATCTGTGGTTGTGTTCCAGTTCATCATAACTGGATTGTAATCAGAACCAAACCAAATGCTTGAGTCGTTGGTGGAAGAAAGGCTTTGTTTAAAGAGAAGCAAAGCATAGGTCTGATCAGTAGAACATTTATGAGCATTGATGGAAGATGAGTAAGATGAAGAAGCAAAACAGAAGATCAAATATAAAACAAAAATGCAGTGAATCAATAAGCTGTTTGAAGAACTCATTCTTTTTAGTTGGTTGAATGTGTTTATTTGCTATAAACATTCACAGGTTAAGCTACAAATATATATTAATGCATGCAAATTGCAATATTTAATTACTTTTAGATGCTTTCAAAACCATTAAAAATTCAAACATTTATCATATCTTTCTCATAACAATAACATGTTCTTTGTATACACCCAAATCGTTGACAAAAACGTTACATTTATTTAAGAAGATTAAATTACTTTTTTGGTTCCTATAATTTATGTATTTAAACCATTTGAGTCTAAAAAAATCCTTTTAACAAATCGAGACATTATTTGCTGAGAGGTCTTGGATTCGAATCCGGGCTAATGGTACCCCTTGACTTCTCTATGAGAGATATTGGGTTCGAATCCAGGCCGAAACATATTTGCAGAGGTAAGGTTAGAGGGTTTACCCAGTTGTAAGGATCCTCCTGGGGTGGGCTCGTACGTACGCCGTAGAACATTAAATCCGAGGGGACGGTTGAAATCCTGTCTTGAGTGCGTGTCGGCGTACCAAGCCGTTCAAAAAAAAAAAAACAAATCAAGACATGCAATATATTGCTATATTAATCCTTTCCGTTCAATTCATTAGCAAACTTGGAGTTTTTTATTATATTCTAATAAATAATCAAATTGTATTAGATATGAAATTATGATTATTTTAATAAACAATGGTACCAAAATATAATATGTTGTGGCTGCTCCTCCTGTCTCAACCAATATCACTACTACCACGACTACCACTACTCTCACTGACTGTTGCCGCCGCCAGTGTCGTTTAAATACTCTCAAATAACCAAACAGTTTAAATAAGCCTAACTATTTAAAAGATAAGTCTAAGAGTTTAAAAACTACTTTTAGAAAATAAAATAGTTTTAATAAGCCTAGAAGTTTAAAAACTAAGTTTAATAATTCGAAACGTCTAAAAAAAGGTCGTTCAAATTAGATGAATGGCTTAAAAAGACATGAAAGAAGCCAAATTAAGGAGTTTAAAAATCTGGCTAAAAATCAGATTGTTTAACAAAGTTGTGTTTTTAAACCCAACAATATAAAAAACATTTCAACTAAAAGACTTTAAAAAATAAAACAAACATTTTTAAAAGAAAAATATAACTTTATCAGTGAATTATATTGAATTAATTATAGAAATTAAGCTTAGAGCTTGATTTAGTAAAAGATTCAAATTTAAACTCAGATGAAATGCCAAACCTAGGTTAACTCATTAAGGAACGTTGGAGTGGGTTAGGGTTATTCGCGAGCCGAACCAAACTGCCGAGTGAGGGTATACTCGTGCTCGGGTTGTTGACTAACCGAGCGGCTCGTCTTGGTTCGAATTTGTAAAATCGAGTCACATGTTGTGTGCTCGTTGCTTGGCTCGGTTTCAAAATAAAATTTAATGCAAATTCAATATATTATATCATTTTCAAGCTCAATAATTAAAAAACAATATTCAATAAGTTCAACCATGTTACTTTCCTCATGATCTGGATCAAAATGAACAAAATCTGCTAGATACATGACATAACCATGAGAAGACAAGCTATGTTATATTAGTTTAAATTATATTTTATTATAAATTAACAATACGCTACATCAAATAATTTGCAAATTAAATATATCATGAAAAATTGAAGATTAAATAAAATTTAACAAATTTGTTTATAAAAAGATCTCATGTGATAAAAATATAGAGTACACTTATACAAATCGATACGAGTCATGTATGTTACTATCTAACCAACTTTTATGCCAAAAAAAACCTAGGATTTATACAACTTGTATAAACTAATACGACTAATATAGGTTTATACATGTCTTATAGCTTCGACGTCGTACTATATCTGACACAACTAACAAAAATATACAACTCATATAACTATATATGAGTTGTATAAGATGTCAGGGACAAATGATCAGGATGTCCAAATAACTTAACCTTGTTTTCAAAGCGATGCTAAAATAACCTTCCAGAAAGTTGTGTAGTGATTTGAGTGAAGGAAGAATGGTTTTCCTTAGAAACCACCAACATGTTGTTTACGGTCGCGCTGTTTAGTCGAGTATTGAGTTGGACTTAGGCGGTTTACCAAGCAAGTTAGTTTATAAGGTTATTTAAAAAAAATACAAAAGTTGAAATGTTACATCAACTGTTCATTCCTACGAGACCAATTCAACTTCATGTTGTTGGACCTTGAAACTCTAGTCAACCCAATGCATCTTTCCATATGACATCAATAATGATATAAATAATAATATATTTCTAATTTCGAGCATTTTTTAACTCAACTTGTGAATAATTCCATTGACTATATTATTCTACTTATAATTATAGGGTAAGTAGATTAGGATTTCGAATTCTAGACTTAACGACTTATTAAATCTAAAGACTTGTACATGATCTCCTAATTAACTGCAATTTGAATTATTACGTAATTTGTTTAACATATCAACATTTGTTTTTGGCTTTCTTACTACTAACATATTCAGAGTTGGATGAGAATTATTTACTCGAAATCATTAAACTAATTATAATTATGTTATATTATTCGTAAAATCATGATTCTTTCATAACTTTCTTTTATAGCTTATTCCTATGATTTTACAAATTCATTGATATGAAAAACAATATTGTCTAACTTATTTTTGGTTGAATGAGTGTATTACTTTCAAAGTGAATGTAGACTCTCTACTATGTTCGTTGTATACTGGCCAAATTTTATCAATTCATACTAACATAAAATATTTTTTTATGCTTTTATAACCAATTTAGTAGCAAATAACTAATTATAACTTTTAAATAAATGGCAAAAATGATTAAGTCTCATATAAAAAATATTGAATTATAGTAGGTTGTGAAATTAATTTGATGATTATACCACAATCGTTCACAAAGTTAGTTGTAGTTATAATCATAATTATCTGAAGTGGAAGAGTCTACCACAGTCGATCACATATACTCAAGTTTTTGCTAATCTTCTTGCAAAATTACTTTTCTTGTAGTGTTTAAAAATGCTTTTATATATGTTTCCACCTATATATAAAGTAATCACACTCCGTCATACATGAATATTTTTTACATTTATTTATAAAAGATAGTTCTCTCTCATTTATTATAAAGTAATAGTGAATGTATATCTAGTGTTTTTAGGTCATAAATATATACGAACAGTAGATATGTTTAGAATTACTAAATGAGGATTGAATAATGTGTATTGTAAAAATTATTGTTCTTGTGTAAATCTTTCAAGATGATTAGTGTGATAAACACTCTAGTTCTGAATTTTTTAAAGGGTTAAACATGTATCATATAGTACTAAACCAATAAGGAAGTTAAATTTGTTTTACTTTATTGTTTGTGTAAGACATAACTATTTTCATGTCCTCTAGCAATTGTCATTCATTAATTTTATCAACAAAGATGTTACGCCCCCATAAATATTGTAAAATATGACAAATAATTATTGTCAAATAAAAGTAAATGTCTAACGGGAAATCAAACATGACATAATAATCAATTAATCCAAATAAAAATAAAGAAAATGTCTAAGCTAGTCTAATAATGTCAAGTGTCTAGAATGCACATTCCAGTAATCTATTGTCTTTTAACAATCTCTAAGACCGGTGGCAATGTCTCCCCGTTGGAAGAGTGGGGTCACGCAGGGTAGTGCCCTCCGGCGGGAACACCACCCCCTCTCCGGCGGGATCAATTTTGAGGTTTGGGTGGCCCCCGCTCCCCGTTGAACTCCTCTCTCACAATTTTAGTAGGGTGACCACTACGGGGTTTTAAAGTTTTCAGTAGGGTGATGACGTGACAGAAAATTTCGGTGGGGTGAGATTTCGGTGGGGTGGGTCTTACGGATGGTCTAATCATAGGCCTAGCTTGTCCATGTCACCTAATGACTTGTCTACGTCTTTGTACCTTTTTTTGAACGGCGACGATCCTACATACCGCGTATGTTGTCTTAACAGGGCCTACCGAACAGAGGTAAGACGTGAGCACGTGACCACACCAGATGCGCAGGAACCCCTGGAATGGGTAAACCCTCGCCCCCATTGGTCCAGAACCCGATATTAAGCTCAATATTCCTTCCCTTCCCTAGCCTAGATGTCCTTTAAATCGCCCCTGACAGATCTCGAACCCATGACCTCTCGGTCACAAGGTGAAACCTCAACCAGTAGGCTGAATTCGTAGAACGTCTTTGAACATGTTTAACAATAAGCAAATGTCTTTACCGTTTTGGAAATTATTCACCAATCTAAGGTGTATGTTTCCACTCAAATAATATTATCAATAATTTCATTGGATGTGTACAAAATTAAGTTAAATGGTGTAAAATATCAATGTCATGTCATGTCATGTCATAAATATACTCATGCAATACATATAAACACATACAATCCAGACTTTACTTCATTCCGTATTGTACAAACATGTATTTAAATCCTCATTGTAAAATAACAAAGACACTACTCTCACAAAAAACCTAACCAGCTGGATAACTTTTATATGAACTAATGTGTGGACTAGATGCATATAACTCAATGATATTATGATTTAAAGAGACCAAGAAAATACAACATGGTTAAGTTGTTGCTATACAAATGCATAGTTGAAAAGGTCCTGAGCTCCATGGCAAACTTCTGTACATGAGAAACAAAATTTTGAAAAAAAACAAAGAAAAGATTAAGGCTTTTTGCATAACTTAATATAATTGGAAAACATGTGAAACAATACCTCTTAGAAACTAGCATCTTTATGAGATGTATGTATCTTGTGTTTAGTTACTTGCTCAAGATCATATGCTCTACTGCATCAGCAATTTCAATGAACCATTTGGGTCTCCTGGTTGACAACATGATGTATCCTATCACTAGTCCAAGCAAGGTCCCAGACCCATATCCTAATACCACTGCTTTCCAGGTAAACCCATTGTCTTTCTCGTCGTCGTCGTTTATATCTTCTTCAATATGTGGTTTGTGAGGATCATCACCACACTTTTTGGGCAATGGAAGACCACATAGTTTTGGGTTCCCTCCAAATGAGTTCCCATCAAATGTGTTGAATTGTTTTCCTTGTGGAATACGCCCAACAAGATTGTTTTGCGAGAGATTTAAGAACGAAAGAAACGTCAAGTCTGTTAGGCCTTGAGGGATCTCACTTGTGAGTTGGTTACTAGAAAGGTCTAACGATTCAATCTCCGTTAGATTACCAAGTGTGAGCGGAATTCGACCTGTGAGGCTGTTGTGGGACAAGTCTAGCACAATCAATGAGTCAAGGCTGCCAATAATGTCCGGAATCTCCCCTTGGAAGCTATTGTATGATAGATCAAGAACTGTATAATCAATAATGATTTGTGCAAATGCTCGCTTCCCTCCTTTGGCCACCAAAACAATGGAGTAATACACGCGGCCTATCTGCAAATACTCAAGTTTTGTGTCCCTCTTTACCACATTCTTCATAGCATTGAAGTTTCGAAAATATCCTCGAGGGAGGGGGCCAAAGAACCGGTTATGAGACAAGTCGAGAACTCGCAGCAATGGAAATGGGGATTTAACTTTGGAAGTGGTTACAATAGGACCATGGAAGTTGTTTGACTTGAGTACAAGAGCCTGCAAATTTGGAAGATCTCCAAGCCATCCAGGAAATGTACCATTGAAGAAGTTGTTTCCAAAATCAAGTATTTTCAAAGTTTGGCAGTTGGTTAAAGAATTGGGTACCTCTCCTTCTAGCTGATTTCCGTTAAAAATTAACCCCTCCAATTCTTCACAGTCGTCGTATACGTTTGGAAGGGTTCCGTGGAATCGATTGTTATTTAGATTGAGCATCACAAGAGAGGGGATAATATTTTTCACACACTGTGGAATCACACCTCTAAAGTTATTATTAGACATATCACAGTACCTTAGTTGGTCCATGTTGCAAATTGCTGATGGGAATGGTCCTTGAATCTTGTTGGATTGAATATGTAGATTATGTAGTGTAGGCCAATGAAGTTGTGGCAAGCTTGTTATAAAGTTATTTGAGATATCCCATGTAAGTAACATACTTCCTCCAATCTTTCCAGCCCAATCAGGAATGTGGCCATGCATATCATTGTTAGATAGATTCAAAAATATGAGATTTTTCATGGCTCGTAACGATTCCGGAAACACCTTTATATTGCAAGAGGCCAAGATTAAGGTATTGAAGTAAGGATTGACATAACGAGTAGCATCATTCGTCGTAACAGATAAACCACTGTACGAGAGATCGAGATCTACAAGGTTTATGAGGCTTAATAACAGTGTGTCCAACTCCCAGTCACCTCTAAAACTATTAAATGAAAGGTCTAGGACCGTTAGGTTGGTGAGTTGTCGAAACGTTTGAAGAACTGGGCCTTGATCAAGCACATCAATCTGTCCATCTAACTGATTGTGAGCAAGTTTTAACTCTTTTAATGATTCAAGAGAAAACAACTCCAATGGTATGGTTCCAGTGAACATGTTACCAACTAAGTATATAGATTCTAAAGAGGGAAGAGTAAACAACCAAGATGGTAATGTCCCGCTAAGCTTGTTGTTTGATAGATCTAGAGAAATAAGGTTGGTGAGTTTAAATGGGGTTTTGGGAAGTGACCCCATCAAGTTACAATCTGAGAAGATCCAGTGGCTCAACGACTCGAGATGGCCAAGCGAGTCCGGTATCTCTCCTGATAAGTTTGTGTTTGACATGTCTAACCACTTGAGAGGGATGCTAGTACTCATGTTAACTATGGGCAATGGACCAGTGAGGTTATTATTCCCTAACAAGAAAAGTTGTTCTAAATGTTGAAGATTGAACATGTTATCAGGCAATCTCCCTCGCAAGCTAGTGTTTCTAAGATCCAGTGATTTTAAACCAGATGTATTCAGATGTCTTGGTAGAACCGAGCCTATGTTAACATCAGCAAGGGAGACTTCACTCAAAAGTGTAGAATTTTCAAGAAAACGGATGAAAATATCAGGTTTCATTCGTAAATTCTCGTTCATAGAGAGATCAAGATTAACCAGATTTGGAAGTTTTGAGATTTCCCAAGGGATCTTGCCTATCAAACTGTTAAAAGACAAGTCAATTTTTTTCAAAAATTGACGATCGAAGATGTTGTAAGGTAAGTTCCCATGCAACCCAGTGTTGCGAAGATCTAATATTCTTAAAGAAGAAGAGATATTAAGATAATTTGGCAACACTGGGGAGATGACAACACCTTGAAGTACAAGTTCTTCCAAAAAAGTAAAATTTTTAAACATATTGTTGAAAACATGAGGCCCAACATCAAATTCAAATGCACTCCAAGAGAGATCAAGAGACACCAGTTTATGAAGAAGTGTGATATCCTTTGGAACTTGACCCATAAACCCGCATCCAGATATGTTAAGATGTGTAAGACTACCAGACAACTTACCAATTTCATTTGGAAGCTGGGAAGCAGTGAAATCATTGGAAGCAAGATTGAGTTTCTCAAGATAAGGAAGATCAAACAAGGAGGTGTTAGGATGAATGGTACCTTGTAGCATACCGTTGCTGAGGTCGAGACCGATAACATCACCGGTCGATACGCGACACGTGACTCCGGTCCACTTGCAACAATCTGTGGTTATGTTCCAGTTCATCATAATTGGATTGTCATCAGAACCAAACCAAATGCTTGAGTCAGTGGTGGAGGAAAGGCTTTGCTTAAAGAGAAGCAAAGCATGGGTCTGTTTAGTAGAACATTTATGAGCTTTGATGGAAGATGAGAAAGATGATGAAGCAAAACAGAAGGAAAAATGGAAAATGAAAATGCAATGAATCAATAAGCTGGTTGAAGCACTCATTCTCTTTGTGCGCATGTGTTGAATATATATATTATATATTCACAATGCTATGATCAATATATATAGGGAGAGAGATATATATACTCATAAGTCATAATATATAGGGAGAGAGATATTTATACTCGTGGGACTAGCCTACTTGGTAGAAGCTTTGCCTCTTAGAATGAGAGGTCATGAGTTCTAACTCATGCAATGGTGTAATTATTGTGGAGTAGTTTAGGAGGAAAATAACATTTGCCGTTCAAAAAAAAATTAAGATGCTTTGAAAACCATTCATACTTTTCATCTTCACGGGGTCTCATCACTTATGGTATAGTCCAAGGGTTGACTAACTCAAAACTAAAGTACACTTTTTTTAGAGAAAGAAAATAATCTAACTTATATATATTTGGGATATATGAAAGTAAAAACAACTTAGTTTTTGTATTAACTCAAATAACTCCATGAGAATGAAGCTAAAGTTTGGATTTTTTTGAACAATCATTGTAATATTTTTAAAACATTGTTATACTTTTATGACTTTATGTAAATTTATTACTGTTTAAAAGGTAAAAATGTTGTAAGTTTTGGTTCTAAAACAGTTACAGTGTTGTAAGTCAAAAACTTACAAGGATGTTACATCTTAAACGATTATAAATTTACACAAACTCATGAAAGAAGAAAGTGTTTTAAATGTGTTATAATAATGTTAAAAGAAATCCTAGATTTAGCTTTATCTTGACAAAATCATATGTGTTATTGCAAAAAGAGTGAATTATATAGTTCATATGTATTATATAATTATTTATTTGACATGCATATACTAATGTTACATCCTAGAAATTAAAAATGGACAAACAATTAGATAGGGGTGTATAAAACTTATGATTTAAATGTTTTAAAAAATAAAATAATATGAATAAAAGTCTAGAAACATTTATAGTGATTTTCGGGTTGTCTAAACTATTGCATTGATAGCTGTGTGGATATGTTCTTTGCATTGACCGTTGACGAAAACGAATACATGCAATATTTATGAACGTTGGACGGGTTTTATGAGTCCTCGTCTTTAATACATGCAATATTTATGAACGTTGGACGGGTTTTATAAGTCCTCGTCTTGTTCTTCTTTGAATTTTATTTTTATTATTATTATTAATTTATTATTATTATTATTATTATTTTATTGTTTTGAATAATAACTTTCGAAAAAAAAAATTTAACGGTTTTTTTTATATATTAATTCGTTTCTAGTGAGGCTAGTTTCAGGGAGCCCCACAAAGCTATTGATAAATTATTATGAGCAATGATGAAGGATTCATAAAGCTAAAAGACTTTGGAAATATGCTCCACATTATAAATAAATTATCAATATCTTTATTGATACAAAGATGAAAATTTTAGTGGAAGGAAGAAACTTCAAAGTTCCAACAATAAAGTTGTCAGCGTTGGCGCAGTGGTTTTCTGAAGAGTTGATTGTAACATTTATATTGGGTGGTGTTATTCTTAAACCCATTTTTTTAAAAATACACCTCTGAGATGGCTCGTACTGCCCATTACAGCCCGTCTCAGTACTTGGTCAAACATTTCCTCCTGACAACATGTGCCAATTATTGGAAGCAAGACGGGCCTTACTAGCCAAGACGGCACGTCTCATTTATCGTACAAACATTCCCTAAAACATAGGACAATGATTTGACAGCAAGACGGCCCGTACTGGCCAGTATGGCCCGTCTTGCTTTTTCAATTCTGACAATACTGACATGTAAGGACACTGATATGACACGGTACGGCCCGTATAGGCCAGTACGGGACGTATTGAACCATCCTCAAATTTGTATATAAGTTTGAATCATTTCAAGCGAACGCGTAAGTTTTTCCAATTCGAATATATTTCAAGATAATTCATATTTGTAATGATGTCGTTTTGGGATGTGAGTTTTTTCAACTATTCCGTGTCAGATTTGAACGAAGAGCATCCTGTTGAGTATTCATACGGCACGATAGATCTGAATGTTGAACCTAACGCTGATGTCGGTTTGACAGTCAAGCATCGTATGGGTTCGTGTATGACTATAGTAAACAAAGTAACCCGAAGGAGGCTTATGAAGAAAAGCCGGCGGCTTCAAACATTAACTGGGAAACCAAGGAGGTAACTTAAATTAAACATAAATGTTGATGATTGTATATTATCGCTACCCATTTACGGTATTTATTATTATTTTTATATGTCAGGAGTTTATGTCCGAGGAAGCGCTGGTAGAGTGGATGAAAAGTAGAGCACTAGACAATGGTTACATTGTAGTCAAAAGAAGAACGAATAAATCAATGACAACAGGCAGTGTAGTCAAAGTCTGGCTCATGTGTGACCGTGGTGGTGAGTATAATAGCATCGCAATCCTTAGACGGTCGGGCAGCAAGAAAATCGGTTGTCCGTTTCAACTGATAGGGTTATACAACGAAGTTCGTGAATCCTGGAAATTACAGGTGATAAACGACAATCACAATCATGAACCTGCTCAGAATCTAGAGGGTCATCCATATGTTAGAAGATTCACTCAGGAGGAAGAATATCTGGTTGAGAATCTGACCAAGCGACACATGGATCCTCGTAACATACTTTCGAGCATAAAGAAACATAACCCTGCAAATGTATCCATCTCTAAAGATGTATACAATTTACAGCAGAAAATAAAAAACAAGAAGAAATTCGGTGATACTCCGATGCAGGTTTTGGAAAACGTGCTTCACAGTCAACGGTACGTTTACTATACCCGGAAGAATCCTGAAACAAACGTCGTGGAAGGCATTTTCTTCTGTCATCCAAAATTGTATTGCTGGTGGCGTTCATTTCCGGACGTACTGATGACGGACGCGATGTACAAAACGAACCAGTACATGCTTCCATTTATTCAAATTGTTGGCGTGACTTCCACACACCAGACGTTTAGTATTGCTCACGCATTCGTAAGCAAAGAGCGTGAGGAAAACTACGTCTGGCTTTTGAAAATGGCTAAGAGTATGTTGAATAAATATATGTAGCCCGTCTTGGTCATTCAAATTTGAATTAGTTAACAATCAAGACGAGCCGTCTTAACCTGTACCGCCCGTCTTGTTCAACAAATGAAGAAGGTGACCTTTGGGCTGGTATGGCCAAGACGGGCCGTCTTGGCCAGTACAGGCCGTCTTGGACAGACGGCGTAGTTTTGGGCTGGTATGGCCAAGATGGGTCGTCTTGGATAGACGGCCTAGTTTTGGGCTGGTATGGCCAAGACGGGCCGTCTTGGCCAGTACGGCCCGTCTTGGCCTAAGACGGCCTAGTTTTGTTTGAGACAGGCAACATAAGTACAGGCCGTCCTGGGCTATACGGCCCGTCTAGGTCAAAAAAAAATTTTAATGCTTGCACGTTTTTCGTTTTTCAGCGTATACTTTTATTACCGAGATGGATGCCGAGATGCCACACCAGAAGGATGTGACACCTCGCAATTTCCAGGTCAGCATTAACCTCATTTTAATAATAATGTGTATTATTATTACTTACGTGGCACTAGAATAATTAATATTTAGTGTGACACGTGGCACAACAGTCCAAACACACCGATAATTCGAAGAATTATAGCAAAATACTCGCACGTGTCTTGAATAACGAACGTTGGTGAATGGATCAAACCACAGTACACTTTCACTGCACTTAGGTTCTAGGGAACCTAAAATAGTGGGAACAATGCTTACATGTCGAGGAACGATGATCGTAAACGAGAAATACGCGAAAATCAGTTCGAAACAACAAATTGGGCCTATTGGGCTCCTCAGGGACCCATCGCGGTACGCCAAGGGCTTCTGATTGAGCCTTGGCGGTACGCGAAGGATGGGCGGGAGAAATGAATCCCGAAACACGCCACGGTACGTCGAGAGACCACTTTTGCAGTCCCGACGGTACGCGAAGGGTCCTAACACGCAAAAACTTTAGTTATCCAAGAAATAATCATTACAACCACCCTATAAATCCAACTCTCGAGTCCCAGGCCTTCTCTGCTCGATATTTTCATCTGCAAAAACACTCTTAAACACTTCTGGAAGCCATTAGCAACCATTGGAACACTTTACTTGAAGATTGAAGCTTGGAGATCCATAGCAGGCTTGAAGGGAAGGGTGTAAGGCTTGAACACCACCATCACCACCCTGATTACTGCTATCCAGAAGCATTAGAGGCTGATTCATCCTCATCTTGGTGCACTTTGGAGCCATAGAAGGTAGATCTTGAGTCTATGTAGCATAAAACACACATGCAACACACACAAACCCACATGCAAGGTTCAAAGCTTGCATGCACACACTAGATCTACACATACACGAATTTCTATCACTTTGAATATGGGTTTGATGATTTGAGCATGAATATTGATGATCTATGATGATTGGATGATGTATTTTTACATTCCATGATGATGTGTGTATACATGATGCATGACTTGCTTTTAAATGATCAAGATATCTACATGCATGGATGATCCATGTGATCTTTGCTGATATTATGTAAGAATAAATGAATCTTGATGATACATGGAGTCATATGTATTATCTATAATGATATTGGTGGTCAAAATGGCAATTTGTAACATTATTTTTATATTTAGAAACTTTGATGATATGAGATGGTGTTTCTTGAATGAGAAAATAACAAGCATGTGTTTAGGACTATAGTTTATAATGTTTGGGAACCATTGTGATGATTATTGATATGTTTAGGTTGTTAGAAATGTTCAAAGTTATGATTAACACCGTTATTACTAAAAATAGTAACTTTATGGTCACAAAATGTGTATGTATGATGAAATGGCCACATGCATGTAAGTAGGTCTATGAATTATGCTTAAAATGATGTTTAGGAACTATTATGATGATTATTGATGCATATGGATTGTTAGAATGGTCAAAATATGTGATTAACACCATTATTACTATAAATAGTAACTTTTTGTCACAAGCTTGCTAAAGAATGATAAGTTTGATAATGTTGTATGTTTAACAAGGTTATTTGACATTAACATGATGATGTTAAGTTATTGGGTTTATTAGAATGATGACAACATGGATATTTGTTACAAGTTTCCATAAATGGAAACTTTGTTCATGAAACTTGTCCATAATAACTAGCTCTAGTCAAACTTGAGTTATCATGATATTGTTAAGAGTCTTATAATGATGTTAGGAAGGATTATTGATGACTAGGATGATGGTTTATGAGAACTTTCTAAAAATACTAACTTTTATACGCGAAACGTGCTTAATCGACTAAATGTGACTACGTGCTATGTGATAACATGCTCACTTAGGATAAATAAGCATATTAGAATAATCGGATTATGATTTCTTGCACGACGTGCCTAATTTGGAAACTTTCCTAAAATAAGAACTTACTACAAATAGTAAGTCTCCTCACGAATGTGAATTTGGTATCCGCACACTTCACACGACACTAAATCGCACGTTACACGATCACATGAACTAAAATCGTCACCAACTGGTCGTTAGGTCAAACACGGTCAACATGACCCACACGAAAACTTAGAGTTGTTAACACGAACAAGGTCCTGTGAGACCCACATGTATGTGAACACAAACTTATAACACCTATGTGATATAGGTAACTGCTAGCCGGCGAGCTACACCGTTCTTGTAAGAACGCACTACTCAAACTCAGGTGAGTTTACAACCCCATTTTTACTCTGTAACTATCTTTACTAAACTCTTGGGGTGAGAATTACATTGCAACTGTTTTAGATGTATGACTGGTATGTTGTAAAAACTATTTTGAGTGCACTATTATCGCTACAAGTCCTCATTACCCTTACCGTTAGTTGTGTAACAAACGAGTCGTTATTACGTAGTACTACTGGGTTTGACTAGCCCCACTCGGCAACAACGTTGACTGGAGGTCATAACGAGTGTAATATCGATGTTGATGTCGGGTTCAGCGATGACCCGCGGAGGCAAACGAAAACAGTCGAGTTTCAGTAAGATGACATGACACACTCACGGATCGTAGATCCAACAACAAAACTTAACAAACCCAGTATATGTCTGTTTACTTTTCTGTATGTCTAAACCTGTGAACTCACCAACTTTTTAGTTGACAATTTTTGCATGTATTCTCAGGTAACTAATGGAGTACATGCTAGGACACACAGGAGGAGTACAAGAAGAGTCGCATGCATTAGACTCTACTCCGCTGTAATACTTATTTTATGCGCATGTAGTGTCTCAACCAATTTACTTTCCGCTGTAATACTTATTTATTCCGCTGCTTTAGTTATTAAACATTTCCGCTGCCTATTTATGAAAACATGTTTATTTTATAAAAAAGTGTGTTTACGCAACTCATATAGAATTGTTCTATATGACCATGAGCTGTGATCCTGGCCACGTCACACCCGCGCGGTCTGACACCGCACGTGGGAAATTGGGGGTGTGACAGAGGACGTCGCCCAGCAGGGCCCGCAGTTAGATCCCGAGACACTCGCGCTATCGCAACACGAGTGGCTATAGTTTGAGCCAGCTTCAGCGGTGGCGATGAGGTGCCGTCGGATTCTTCGGATGAGCATGGGGACGCCCCGTTGTATAGATTGGGATGTTCTTGCAGATGCCGGGGAGGCAGTGCGTGCTAGAGCCATCCTCGGTGAGGACACGCCGTGGACTCGCCTTCTCGAGCTCGCGGAGCTGCCTTCGTACAGTCTTATCACTGTGAAGTTTCTATCTACATTTAGATACCGAGCTCACCAGGCAGCAGTTCGGTAGGAGGATGACGAGGAGCTTCCTCCAGATATTGAGTTCTCCTTAGGCGGAGAGCACTTCGAGATGTCGATCGAGCGGTTCGCCGTGCACTTAGGCATCTATTACGAGCTGGAGACCGTTCGTGACGACTTCACACAGGGTTGACGCAGGGGGAGGAGGGGGCTATGATGGCCTGGTGTGGCCAAATATTTGATACGCCGTTCACCGGCCACCGAGTACGGGCGACAATGATCAGAGATCCTCTGATCTGTTACATCCACCGCTGCATCGTGATGACCATTTCAGGTCGCGGCCAGAGCCAGGAGTGGGTGACGACGACAAATCTGTTTTATCTGTACTCACTCATTGCTTGCAGGCCGTGCAACCTGGCACGGTGTTTTGTGTTATACTACGCCTTCTTCTACCACCAACAGGAGCGCGGTACATTGTGGGTGGCGCCTTTGTCACACACATCGCCCGTAGCAGAGGCATGGTTGACATGCTTGATAATCTGCCGGCGATCGAGCCTCGTAAGCTCGATCGTCGGACGATCATCAACATGAAACTTGACGCCGATATCCCGGGTCTGGGGTTGCGGTTTATTGGATCGGACGGCCGACCGTTTCAGCCCACCCAAGTCGTCGTCATGCCGGACCAGCAACAACAGCATGACGGTGGCCCGATGCCGGAGGCCGAGCCGATTCAGGAGGAGCCAGTTCAGTCATCGGCGGGCAAGGAGGAGCCGCCGCAGCATCCACCGTACGTTTACCATGCGGTGCGCCTGACCGAGCCACTCGAGGCGTTGTAGCACCAGATTGCCGCCCGGTGCGACAAGACGGCTCAGCAGATGGCTGAGCCCGATCGTCGTCGGGCCGCCTGGGAGGCACGCGTCGAGCGACGACTCGATCGTTATAAGGATTTAGTCCAGTGGACGGTCGCGTCAGAGCATGCGTGACGGGACGGGTCACAGTTTCCATCGTTCCCGGAGCCACGCGTCTACGCAGACGACGGATCGTCCGCTGGACCATCCGGATCGTAGTTAGTTTTGTATTTTTTTCTTTGTATATAAAACCGTACTGTGTATATATGTATGTTTCTTTGTACATTTGTATTGTTTCTGTTTGTGTTGTTTAATATTTGCACGACAAACTTTATATCGTTTAAATTATGACTTTATAATCAATATCGTTAAAAATGGTAACGTAACAACATTATAACGTTTAATTAACATAATAGCCGTATATCGTTCAAATAATTTACGTACTAAACATATATCGTTAAAAATTATTTAAATACGTAAATTAAGTTTAAATAAAATAAATAACTTATATCGTTCAAATAATTCTCTTACTAAACGTATATCGTTAAAAATTATTTAAATACGTAAATTAAGTTTAAATAAAATAAATAACTTCAAGACGGCCCGTACTGACCAGTACGGGCCGTATCAAGTGATATCAAAACTGCTTGACACCCAAAATGGCTTGGAAAAATAACTCAAGGCCAAGACGGGCCGTACTGGTCAGTACGACTCGTCCAACAGAATGTTTCACTGATTCTAAGGAATTCCCTAGAATGTTTGTCTGTACTCAATACGGGTCGTACTGCCCAGTAGAGCCCGTCTTGGCGCGCGCAGGGGTGTTAAAATAAAAAAGTTGGGTGTTCAAATAAAAGAGCCCTTTATATTTCCTTATGATTTTCAAAAACAAATATTACTTTTAATATTGTTGTTGTTGTTGGCTTATTGATGTGTTGTTATCGTTATTATTACTAATAGTACTATTACTGTTGTTGCTACTGTTATTGCAGCTACTGTTGCTACCAGGGACGGTTCTTTATTGGGGCCCGGGGGCCCCTCTGTTTTTCCGGTCAGAATGGTTGATTCAGTAGTATTTTGTCGGAAAATCATTCGATCCCTCTCGTTTTCTTCCTCAGAATCCTTCAGCCCCATCCGTCTTCTTCCTATCGGCCCCCTCCGTTTTCTTCTTAAAAATTCTCCGGCTCCCTCTGAGCTTTTTTTCAAGCTCCGTCCCTGGTTGCTACTACTCATTTTGCTGCGCTGTCGCTTACTCCTAATCCTAGTATAACTAGTTACCTTCAGTATCTCTATTATTGCAAAGATGCTTGAATTTTATTTCAAGGTGTCAACTTTTACCCAAATCAAAAGAAGCGGGTTTGTTTGAGTAAACAATTGTAGTATAATAGGTAGAAATGTGTAATATCATAATATTGAATTGGTTGAGATGAGTACCACTTAACATAATGCTGGTCAAGATGGGTAACCTAAAAACTATGTGAATGCAATGGATTCAAATATTTAAAAATGTTTAATAACATATTTGATGAGAAAATCATTAAAAATTATCCTAATAGACAATTTGTTTAGTTACAACACATTTTAACTTAAACCAAATTGATGTTTTTTAAGAATAACTCATTTAGACCCAAACTGATTTTGCTTTAAACACGTTATGACCCACACCTATCCTGACCCGTATCCAATTTGACCTGTTACCTGACTCGACCCGTTAATTTTGTCAGGCATAATTTTATTAAAGAAATATTGTGTTCTAGTCTGACCTAAAGCTTGCAATGATTTTTGGATAGAGTAGTACAAGATTTTTAATTTTTTTTTTTTTTTGCTTGAGAGCATATATAATAGGAGGGGAGTGATGCTATATAGTAGTCATGGGAGTTACAACTTACAAGGGGGAGTGAACACTATATATAAGCCATTTTCATCTATTAGAATGATAATTTATCAAACTAAAAACATTTAAAGGAAATAAAAACATACTATCATCATCATTAAATATATTCATTTATACCAGTATACATGTCTTTATAAGTTATATATATGATTGAATTGATATATAAATTTGCATGATATGGATCTAAAAATTATATACTCAAGATTAAGTTGTTGTAAAGTATGCTCTAACCAATGATCCTTATCTCAAGTAGTTGACTGGAGGTATCATATGACTTCAATATTTGGAAGGTCACGGGTTCAAGTCTTAGCATGGACAAAACACGGGTTAATGCTGGACTAGGGGTTTTCTTTCACCTATAATGAGTTTCCTTCTATTGAGATGGGTATGATCAGGTGAGTGTATAACCCGTTAGTGATCAAATTACCATTCAAAAATAAATAAATAAAATGTGCTATAAGAGTCAAACCCGTAAATGGGTTGTTCTAGTTTGACTGAATGAAGTAAACGACAAAGCACCAAATTATTCGTTAGTTGAAACATGCAAATTGGAGAAACTCAAGTGGTTTGTCAAAATACTCGAAAACTTTCGCCACGAAGAATTATATATATTTTATATTCTAAATGTTTATATACCTAAAACGATAAAATAAAAATAGTTTTTCTTTTTATTATTTTATTATTATTATTTTGCCTAAAAAGCTACGAATGAGTAAATTGATGAAGATTGAATTAAACGATGGACATGTATGATGTAATGAAAACGATGATAAGAACTAAAAATGGAAGAGATGACATAAATTGTATATGGATAATATGGATTTAAGGACTCAACTCTTTCTCACTGTTAACACATAAGACCTAGCCACACTTGGCTAATTTCTAAACAATTCTTCCTCCCTTTCACTCCTCATCCTAACCACTATTTATAATCCATTATCAAACACACTAGCCATCAATATTACTAAACTACTCTTATCTAGAACCTACCATTACGTACTCCTCTCTTATTTAAAATTCTTGTCCTCAAGAGTTGTGCCTTGCTCCATTTATCTTGTCGCCCGGACTTTTGTGAACTGGCTCATATCTATTAACCCAACGCAAACAAATTATTTTCTTCTTACGTCCTTTCCAACCCAAACGTGAAAGATATCGAACTACTCGAACACTATGAAAAACATGTCCCAACTCCGGAGTAGAGTAGGCTCCTGATCGGATGGAAGGTTAAAAGCATGGATTCTCTGGTTGGGGTGTGGACTGTCGGTCATAAGGTTGCGTTGAACCACCCGATTTGAGCATAAACTGATCCAATATGTTAGTAGCTTCAAAAGGTCTAAGGGAATTAAAATCCCTAATCCCAGCAACATAATAGAGAACCATCTCTTCTTCAATGTCTGTTGCCAAAGCGTCAGGAGTAGAATGTGTGTCCAAATTGAGAGTTACCTTTTGAATGTATCTCGAAGATTCAAATCCAATATGAATTCGGGCCATTGGAACTTTTGCAAATCTACTGAACCATCCTTGGAGCCGGAGGAAGTATTGGAATCAAACAAAATAATACCAGATTATCCTGATTGAGCCTCAACAAGTTGCTTGTCCTGGTTTTTCATCCAATCAAGAACAATTTTCCGAAATTCAATAGAAGCCGATCGATCCTCTTGCAGCAATTTGAGAGATTTTTGATTTCTGTCACATCTTGTTGAGGTTGAAAGATCTACTGTTCGTGAGCATCTAATCAAGATATTTGATGTAGCATGATTAGTAATGAAAACGTGAAGGAGGAGGTAAATAGAACGACAACATAAACACGAATTGAATCGAATCAGAACTTGAAATTGAAAAGCAACAGAAAATGAAATTGAAACGAAAAAAATTGAAATTGAATAAATCAGAAATTTAGAGTAAGAGAGAATACGAATTGCATCAAATCGTTAATTGAAGCAAATCGGAAATGAGATTAAAATCATGACTTGAAGGATACAAATCGCATCCAATCGGAAACACGATGACGAATTTGAAAATGGCGGAACCTGAAATTGGCGGCGACTTAGGCGCTTATCCAAAAAAATCGACCAATAGATGTTGAAATCGACAAGGAATTGGTGCCCTAATCCGTCGATTAGATCCAACAGATTTGAAATTAGGCTGAAATTAAAGATGGAGAAGAGCATGTCGACAGCAGGTTGGACCATTGATGAAGATTGAATAAAATGGTGGACATGTATGATGTAATGAAACGATGATAAGAATTAAAAATGAAAGAGATGACATAAATTGTATATGGATAATATGGATTCCAGGGTTCAGCCCTTTCTAACTGTTAACATAGCAGACATGTCCACACTTTGCTAATTTCCAAACAATTCTTCTTCCCCTCTCACTCCTCATCCTAACATCTATTTGTAATCCACTAGATTATATATCCGTGTATTACACGGATTTGTGAAGAAAAAATATGTGATTTTATAATTCTTTATCATTATATTCTTTTTTATTAAATAATAATATTAAAATAATAATATTAGTTATACCTTTTTTATATTAAAAAACTTTAAATATAAAAATTTATAAAAAAATGTTCTTAATACACACACATATAACATTAAACATAGATGATATTTATTATCAAGTATTAATTTTGTTTATTTATGTAAACAATGTATATTATTAATAACATTTATTGTGTGTTTTATATTTAAAAATAACATTTTTTTGAATAATATGGGAATGTCATGTGCCATTTTTTGGAATCAGTTATTAGTATAGAAATATTCTCAAACAAACTAGATACCAATATTACTAAATTACCCTTATCTAGAACATATCATTACTACTAACTATTACCAACATATTAATTAATATAATTTAATCTCTATCAGTAAAAAGATAATATGTTAGACTTTTAAAATTCAAAGTAAGAGAATATTTTGTCTAAAAAAACACTCATTTTTTTAAAAGAATATAGTAAAAAAAGAAAATATAAACACAATAATGTGTTGGATTTTTTTTTAAAAAAAAAAAGAAATATAGTACTACTATGGTTGAAAAAGCGAACGAAAAAATATATAGTAGAGAAAAAATATGACACCGAAAATATAGTACAAAGCGATTAAAGTGTAAGATTTTGAATATATAAATAAATATATATATATATATATATATATATATATATATAGGGCATGTATATATTAGAAACCCAGTTGAGTTATGGAAACTATAGAAACCCAACATGTGGTATACCTTTTGCCACATCACCAATTCCTTATAATTATTATTTTTAAAATAAGGGCAATTTAGACATTAACACACCACCTACTTACACTCTATTATATTAAATAATATTTTATCTCTCTTACATCACATCAAATTTTTAAAAGTATTATTATATCAATCACAATTAAAACCCCTCACTAAAATGTTTCTTTTTTTTTTATTTTGTATGTAGAATAAAACTCCGGCCAAAATCATTCCTGTCAAAATTCCGGCTATGTGTCCGTCAATATTCCAGCTAAAGGTCCGGTCGATGTTCGTGCAACAGATCCAATCACCTTACGTGCAAACAAGTGTTACAATGTTTTTACATATTAATAAGATTTTTTGTAGTATATTTTTTTACTAGAAAACTTAGATATTATATTTTCATGTCTTAGATGATAGTACATGGTTTATTTTTAAATGTATTTTACATTTTCACATTTTACATTATGTCACAATTCCTGCTAAAGATTCGGCTCACAATCGAATATATGTTCCGCCCAAAAAACAACCAAAAGGCGGCGAGGAACCTGGTGGATTTTCCAACCAACCTTTCAGGCAAACAACAGTTATATTTTTGTTGCATTCAGATAAGATTTTATATACTATATTTTATTTACTAGAAAACTAAGTTACTATTTTTTTTATTTCTTTGATATTACATGGTTCATTTTTAAATTATTTTTTACATTTTCACATTTTACATTATGTCTAATAGTGTAATTGTGTACCACTCTAGAATCTTGACGATTTTTTATTTTGAACGAAAATCCCCCCACCCTCCTTGATTGTAATTTAAAATTTTTTTATGGTTTGACCTTTTTTTGATATAGTACACTAAGCATTTAATGCTTGCTTTTCCCTAAGTATCTAATCATATATTTTAAATTGTACTTTGTACTATTATTTAAAATACTCAACCACATTCTCTCTCATCAAATTTAAATAATAATCAAAAGAAATTAATTTTTAAATATTCCTTCTTTTTCTTTTCACACAAGAAAAATTTCTTGATTTGATTTTTTTAATAATTTGCTGGTTGTATATAATTGTTGTCGTGTTACATCAAAATTACGTTTTTTGATTTCAGCTCAAAAACAAAAAGATTATAATTTTTAAATATTTCATACATTTTATTTTTCCCATGTTTTTTTCCCACCATTTGTTTTCCCCAACTTTTTTCGCTCTTATTTAAATCAAATGCATGCTGGATTTATATAACTGTTGTATATGTTACATCAATGTTACGTTGTTCGAGCTTATTTCTCTATCTTATTTGTTTATCCTATATTTTATTATTATATATCAAATAGTTTTAATATTTCTTTTTTTTTTAATTTACATCAATTGGTTGTGTAATAATACACATATATAATATTTCAAACAAGTAAAAATCATGAAAAATTACATTGTTACGTCTAGTTTACACAGAGTTGCAGAAACCATATTATTTTGTTTAGCAATTTATAATTTTGAAAAAACGTCAATTGATGAATCGTGGGCTTCCCTCATTAAAACAAAAGTTAAAAAATATTGATGAGTTGACATACATAAAGGTAGTACACAAGCATTTAATGTTTGTTTTTACAAAAAAAAATTAATCATATATTTTAAATTGTACTTGTGTACTATAACTTAAAATAGTCAAGAAATCACTTACATAGTACAATATCATTTATTAATTTACATATTTTCATTTGATCTTTGATCTATTCGTTTCTTCTTCATTAGTATTTTCTTTAATTATTACAACCTGAAACATGTTACGCTGATGTTACATTATATACTTTGTTTTGTTTATCATTTCTTGCAAACTGAAACTATTACACTTATGTGTATATTTTTATATTAAATTTTAATTACTGTATAATAAATATCATTACTTATTTCATAATTTAAAATGCAAAACTTTCCATCAATTGTATTATTGTACTCTTTTGGTTTTTTAATGCAACCTCTTACACTGATTTTTCGCATCCGAAATTTGAACAATCATGTATTCATGTGTGTTTTCAATTTTTACCTTGTTACACAATAAATTTTAGTACCAGATTGTTTACATCTTTCTTTTTTTTTTTGTTATTTGTTGCAGGATATGCGTGTTACATTAATGTTACATTATATATATGCGGTTACATTATCCTTGAAACCGTTCTTAAAAATTTGAACATTTTTTACAATGTTAGTAGTAATTAATCCATAAGTTTGTTTTAGAATCTAATATAATTATTGACTATGTAATAATTAATATTTTTATTTTATTCAATAAAAAAATTCACTCACATCACTTTATTATATGTAACTTCGATGTAACATAATACAATTAAAAAATACATAACTGAAATAATTATAAATTATGTAACTTTGATGTAACATATTACAAAATGTATTAAAAGATCAATCCGGAAAATGAATGTACTGAAAGTATATGTTTCCCATTGTAGTCGCGAATTACCGACAATTTCACGAGTAGTAGCCTCATTGGATGTCACATACATAAATGAATGATCAACGTTTTTGCCAAAAAAAAAAAAAAGCCAAATGTAATCAAAAGGTATTGATTAACAAAATGGTTAATAGAAAATTAATAAATATGTAACAACTGGTTACTTATATAAAATTAATAAAATGGAACTATGTTACGTATATGTTACGTATAAAATTAACAACTGGTTCAGTTGACTAGTTTTTATGTATCTCTAGTTCCACTTAGTGTAACATATACAACAGTTATATAAAGCCAGCATACATTTGAAAAAAGGGGAATATTTAAAAAAGTTGGAGAAAACAAATGGTGGGAAAAGCATGTGGGAAAAATAAAAGGTGGGAAAAATATAAAGTACGAAATATTTAAAAATTAAAATATTTTGTTTTTGAGCTGAAATCAAAAACCGTAATTTTGATGTAACAAGAAAGCAAGCAGTTATATACTATAAGGAAATGACGAAAAGTTTCATGTGACAAAATTTATTGTGGGAAATCAAATGGGGAGAATATTTAAAAAGTTGAAGAAAACAAATGGTGGGAAAAATAAAGGTGAGAAAATTAAAGGTGGGAAAATAAAAGGTAGAAAAATAAAAGGTATGAAATATTTAAAGATGAAAATATTTGTTTTTTAGCTGAAATCAAAAAGCGTAAATTAGATGTAACACGGCGTAATTTGTATACTATAAATAAAAGACGAAAAGCTATATTCATGTTGCAAATTTCTGGTAAGAAATGAAAGGGTGGAAAATTTAAAAAGGTGGAAAAATTAAAGGTGGAAAAATAAAATATATGAAATATTTAAAGATGAAAATCTTTTGTTTTTTAGCTGAAATCAAAAAACGTAAATTAGATGTAACACGACGCAATTTGTATACTATAAAGAAAAGACGAAAAGTTATATTCATGTGGCAATGGATGTACCACAATGTTACATAAAAGTAAAGAAATTTTTTTAAAAACATTAAAAATTACATATATGTAACTTCTATGTAACATAGATGTAACACTTGTAACATCTATGTAACAACATTGTCAGGCTTGATCTATGATATAATGGTATTAAACTACGCAAGAAATCAATTCAAAGCACTTACATTCGTTACATTTCATAACATCAAAAAAGAATTGTGGCATCCATTAATTCCATAATTCTTTAAATTTGAAATAAAAACTCATGGCCTATGAGGCTTCTATACAAAGATTACAAAAAAAGAAAGAAACCAGAATTAAAATGAGCAAGATGATGATAACAAGGGAAACCCGTCAAAGCATACAAGCTAGTTGAAAACACCGACAATGCAAAACCTTATTTACAAACACACTTGAAAAGTTTGATTAGAGATGTGAACCCAAAAAAACTCTATAAATCATCATAGGAAGGTCATCAAAGCTCCAATGATCCATCGCATTTCCACCGTCATCTCCATTGAGGAAGGAATCCACAAAAGAAACATCCCTGATAGCTTGTAGAAATGACATTTCAAACACTGTATTTGCAAACTCTGTTTTTGGCTTCTTGGAGGGATTAACATCTTCTTTCATAATTGAAAGCACAGAAATTAGCATAATTCAAAATTTAAAAAGTTGTTTTTATATAAAATCAATAAAATAGAATCATGTTACATACATGTTACATGTAAGAAATTTGATTTGTATATCATCTCTAGAAAAAGAAGAAATCTCATTTGAAACAAAAATAGCATAAAGAGGCGTGCCCAGTTGTGATTACCTCACAAAGCCTTTTTATTTGTTCATCTTTTATGGCTTCACCCCTAATGCTCTGCAACACGCCTTTGTCATCTTCAGTTGTATCTGGATGTTGATTAATCCTATAGTTGCTTCCATCTTTTTATCTTCAAGTAATTTCCTAAATCGGTTGACTTTAGTCGGACTTTTTTTGTTATAACTTGCTTCTCTTTTTTTTCGTCTCTTAAACACCAATTTTGAACATCGATTGTAAGAAAGATGGAAACGAAAATGTTCAGGTATGAAGAACTTTTGAGATGAAGAAATATTCAAAACAAGAGGAAGGGAAGAAATCTTCTGTTAGAGAAAGAAATCATTTGCTATGCAAGAAATTTAAACAATATATCTTAAACATGATTCGTGAGAAAGTTTTAAAGAAGAGGAATTTGAAAAAATAATGGTGATGATGAAATATGAATAACAATTTGATAAACAAAGGAAATAGTACAATTTGAGATCAGTAAAGTACAAGAAGATAGATTACTAAACTACCCTTCTGTACAAATAAGTACAAAAGCTCATATTTTTTTTTCTTTATTTTATCAATTCTTAAATCTTCAAGTAATCTAAACCATTGATCAAATATATTCAAAGGCCCTAATCAAGTTTTCAAAGTTTTCATAACTCAACAAGGTTTTCAAAATATCCTTCCCCTATAATATATATATATATATATATATATATATATATATATATATATATATAGGGAAATGTTCAAATGGTAACCCACTCCAAGTGTGGTAACCTATTAACTCATTTTCATTGATTGTTAAATAAAGTCTTTTGAAATGAGTGGTACATATTCAATCTGAAAAA